>AYEL01090066.1:0-12805 GCA_000484575.1 Olivierus martensii | reverse complement strand
AATAACATAGTACTTAATTTTTCTACTAACATAGTTCTAAGCTTCTACCTAACATGAAATGGGTTGGGTTACTTTCACACATGTCATCACATAGGTTAAGTTGGAAAGGTTCTTTGTTTTTCCTACATTTTGCTTTTAATCTTGGCCCAGAATGGCTCCCTTAGTACTCTATTTGAGTGGAAAGGGGCAATCAAAATTTAGCCAACAAGCTTACCATACAAAAGAAGAAAAAGAAAAGACTCCCATATATGCATATGTAATATTCCTAAGTGAAATATTTATTTGTAGGTTAGTAAAAGCTAATAATTAAACAATTCCAATATAAAAATGTAAATTACAAATAAGAAATTTACTGTGGACCCCAGTTGGGGAAACTTTAATCTAAAATAATCTTTTCCAAAGTTGCACAAATAACCTGTAAAATGTTAAATTATTTTATCTCAATTGTTCTACATTTAATAGCCAACAGAATACCATATATATTAGTCTAGCATTGCAGATTTTCTATAAGTGCAATTTCAAGTATTTTATCAGGTCATCCCAAAAGTAATATCATTTTTATACTGTACATGTTTAGACAAACTTGTCTCAGTTTGTCTAAACATAAATTTTTAAAACTTTATAAATACTACTAAGCTGAGGTGGACTTATTCTATGGAATACAGGAAAACCTGTGCTGATGGCCACCTGAGTTAGGTGGCCAACCTGCAAGTCGTGGCCATCTTAATATCTGCCCACTGCCGTCCAAGCATATTGCAGGTTTTTTAAACTGTGTAAAATGGCCATCTGTGTTCTGTGGCCATGACCAGAGTGATATTTAATTTCTGTACATTGTGTGCAATGTCTACTAGGTGGCCAGCAAATCATGTTTGATCAGAAATGCCAGATGGGTGATTTTCATGCCCTATTGGGCTATTTTTTAGTATTTCAGTTAAAAATTGTTATAAATATGTCATTAAGTGATTTACATTGAAAATACTGTATTTATTTATAAATAAAATTAATTATTATTTTCAAGTACAGTATATTAAATAAATATTAAAAATTGTAAAAATAATAAAAGATATACAGTACTGAAAATTGATCATTCATTTGTGTTATAACAATAATTAGAATTTGAAATTAATATTTCATTTTCTGTTATCTCCATAATTTTGAATTAGTTTTAGGCTATAGTTTTGCAGTTGTTAGGCAATGAAATTTTTTGTCATCTGGCAATTCTGGTTTTGATTTTAAATGTGCTATTCAATATCTGCAATTAAACTATTAAGTAAATTTTTATTGCAATTTAACTATAAAACAAGTATTTTAATGCAAGTAAACTGCTTTGTGATGTCAGCAAGCAAGAACAAACCCAATTTCCTTGATCTAGAACAGAATACAATGTAACTAAAACTAAAGAATCAAAATCTAACATCGGTTTGTGTGAATTAGCAAAAGAATTTGGATGTGGAAAAAGCCATATCTAGAACATGTTAAAGAGAAAACTACAGGTCATTGAAGAGTTCAAATGGACTTTAAGCTAAGAGAGGAAGTTATGCTCAAAAACTTGAATCTATTGAACTTATTGAGTATTCTGCTAATTTGTTAGATCTATCAGCTGAGTGTTCTAAAGTGAAAAAAATCAAGAAAATAGACATTAATTAGTGATTTCTTTCCTAAGATTTAATTAATAATATGAAACTGTGGGTTATAAACTTTATTAAATATCAAAGTTTAAAATACAAAGAAATTTATAGCCAATACGTGTCTTGTGGCCAGCATGTGTTTGGTGGCCACAATCTCAGCCACCCAAAGCTGGCCACTTAGCACAGGTTTTCCTGTATATACTAGATTAAATTAGCAAGTGATTTATCTTTGATATCCTTTCAAAACTTAATGCTAAAAACAACATTAGTTTCGGGATGACCTGATATAATAATTACACCAGTAAAATTTGTATTGTAATGCAAAACATAATTTTTATTTATTGTATTTATTTAATTGTAATCCAATCGTTTTTCAATTTTTCAGTCCCTGAAATGCTATAGAATGATATCATTTTAAGGGACCAATATAACAAATAATGTTACTTATCATTCAGGTGTTTATGGAATAATTTTACTATTTTCTCTCCTAATTCTGATATACCAAAACATAGTGGAAAATAATTCTAAAACAAAATATAGCATCACTCAAATATAAGGCAAAGCTGAAAAAGTTTTGGAAAGAAATAATTACTTAATTTCTGAGCATGTCCTTTATTTCAGAATGATTAAAATATATGCTATCTAAAATGTCTTCAGTGGCAAAATCTATATGATGAATATTATAAAAATCTACTAAATAGTTTCATAATCATTATAGAGAAACCTCAGTCTGCCATTTTTAAACAAATAAATCTACAAGGTTAATCAATCTTACTTCAAATTTGAATTTAACAGCTGACCAATATTTTAAATTTTATAAAATTTAATCAAATCATTTAAAAATTATTTGGGATAAACCTTCAAAGTTTGAATACTGGATAATTTTTAAACATTTAAAGGGCTAATTAATTGTCATCATAATCATTTTCAATAAGTTAACAATCTCATTAAATTTCATAAAAATCCAATATTTCAGGATAAATTAAGAGTACTCTGAATTTTTATCATTTTTAAATGGTCAAAGCTAAAGGATTAAATGATGTAACATTGAAGTTATCTTTAATGACAGATTACTAATAAACTTCATGAAAATATACTAATTCAAAACTTATTAATTGAAGAAACATAGACACAGCATGTTGATCAATAAGTTTCACTTTCCTTTGGGTTGCCATAATAAGCAAACTGGCCAATTATTAATTAATCAGTCTGATTTAATTACTAATTAGTCAAATTTTGAAGCTAATTAATCAGAATTTAAAACTTATTAATTTAAAGTTATTTAACACAGTTTTAATAATATTATTTAATCAATCATAAATCAGCAATTCTAAGCAATCCAAATGATTCTAACCAGCCAAACTTCCCCTAGCAGTTTATTTTTTGAATTAACTGCCAAATTAATAATTAATTTTAAATTTATGCTACGGTGCCACCATCTGTTGGCTTAATAATTATTAATTTAAATTTAGGCTAAGGTGGTGCCATCTATTATTTAATAATTGAACTTTAATTTTTACTAATTTCCCGAAATTAAAAATCTGCCTTGGCCTGGAATCGAACCAGGGACTTTGGGTTACCATCCTGATGCCTTGTCGATGTCTTGGTAGTCTAGCTGGTAAGGCGTCGGGACGTTAACCCGAAGTCCCTGGTTCGATTCCAGGCCAAGGCAGATTTTTAATTTCGGGAAATTACTGTATATACTCGTGTATAAGCCGAGGTTTTTTCTTTAAAAAAATTTTCTGAAGTGGGGGGTCGGCTTATACACGGATCAAAAAAATTACTTTTTTTTTTGGCTGGAGAAATTAAAGTAATAAGCAAAACTATTGAAGTAATATCGGTTATTGAACGTCTCCTGAAGACCAGGAAGGAAATTTTGCAATAATTCATTTAATACAATACCAGATAAAATTTTATCTTATCCCGAAGTGATCAAGGGCGTTGCGCCGCTAACTCCAACCTGCATCTATATATTGTAATCAAATAGGTGACGCCGCGCTGCCCGACACGACGTGAAAATTCGACAATCGATTGAGAATTTTACCTAGGATTCATTTTTGATTGAAAAATGTGTTTATTTTTCATTCTTATAAATTAATATATTAATCCGTTCGCTAGAAATCCATAAATACTTATTATATTTAACTCATCCATGATTTAATTAAAATAGATTAAAAAGTAATTAAAATAATATTTAAAATACCAAAAAAATAATTATTACTTAAAATCTGTACTGAAAAATAACTTTAGTCTATCAAAAAAGTTCATCGTAAGCAAAATCAAAACTTCAAAATCGCACGCTTAACGTCTAGAAATCACTTTGCACACAAGCAAAATCAAAACTTCGAAATCGCACACTTAACATCTAGAAATCACATCAAAACTTCAAAATCGCACGCTTAACGTCTAGAAATCACGTTGCACACATCATCCTAACGGTGTATGGCGTCATCATTAGGATGATCCACTCATTTTAGAATACCATCAAAGATTTGAATACGATAACTCAACTCAATTAGACAAAATACAATGTAAGGGAAAACGAAACTTCGAATGGTCTCTTGGGAGCTGTGTGACGTAGACGTATTCCAATGGAATTTTTACTGTGATACTTAAATATGAATTTTTTTTAGAAAGAAAACAATTATTCAATAACAATAATAATAAGAAAATATTTTTATGTAAATTATCAAAATTTATTATTATTCATTAACTTGATATTTTCTGAAGTGACATAACCCTAACATCTGTATCAGGTCATTGCTTATTTAGTAAAATTTTACTTTACCTGATGCAATCCAGCACGTCGTGCCATCAATTCTAACCTGCATTTATATAAGTGCATCAGCTGGGCAATGCCGCGCTGCCTGATGTGCCGCGACACAGAAATTTCGACAATAATCCAAGAATCTTATGTAGACGCGCTGTGCTGGATTATTGTCAAGAATTTCTGCGTCGCAGGGCATCAGGCAGCGCGGCATCACCTATCTGATGTACTTATACAAACACAGAGAGGTGGAGGATGCCGACGGAGTCGGCGGCGCAATCGTTCGATCGCTTCGGGTAACGTAAAATTTCACCTTTTAAATTATATATTGGTGTGTGTATTATAAAATTTATTTTATATGTATATATTTATAGTTTCAATAAAATATTTATTTTGGCAAATGGCATTAATAGATCAATAACTAAAAATCCAAAATCACGTAATTTATCGATTTCAAATTTTCGTAAAATCTTAAGTGCTAAAGTCAGGGGGTAGGCTTATACATGGGTTATGCATTTTTACCGATTTTTAAACTCTGAAGTCGGGGGGGTCGGCTTATACACGGATCAGCTTATATTCGAGTATATACGGTAGTAAAAATTAAAGTTCAATTATTAAATAATAGATGGTGGCACCTTAGCCTAAATTTAAATTAATAATTATTAAGCCAACAGATGGTGGCACCGTAGCGTAAATTTAAAATTAATTATTAATTTGGCAGTTAATTCAAAAAATAAACTGCTAGAGGAAGTTTGGTTGGTTAGAATATTATTTAAACTGTGTGACCCTGAAAATATTGAAATCACTTTATATACAATATAATTCTTATAACTAAAAGCACTTACTGCGGTTGAGTTACTACTTCTTTTTTAGGTACTTTCCACTTGTACTGCTAACGTTTTCGGTCCCTCCGACCATCATCAGGCTGTGTTTTCCAATATCGTTAATTCGAACTCTTCTAGTAGTTCTCGCACAGATTTAAAGTTCAACTGAAAAAATATTGAAGCTTCTAGAACATCATCTTTAATTTAGCGTTCTCTAGGTAACCGATGTGTTGGTCGATGACGTAATAAATTTTAGCATGACGTAGCAGCCTTAAAAAACTTAAAAAAATTTGCACTAAATTTAAGAAAGGATAGAGATGATATCATATACATCATCTTCTCTCTTTTTGTTGTAGCGCGTATTTCCATGCTGCCGGGAGGTCTACTGCTGTCCTATCGTTCAAAAAGTTTTCATGTCGCCTCCTTTTAAAAATTTCTAGTGTTTCAGCTGTATACGTGTGGTTCTTATTTTTTATTTGTTTAATAACTCTAGCTTCCTCCCATCTTATGTCTAGGTCCTACGTGTATGCTTCTAAAGCCAACGTGGTCGTAGTTCTGGCGTTGGCTAAGTCGCTCTTATGCTCCTGCAGTCTCTGGGCGAGAGTTCTAGTCGTGACACCTATATATTTTGCTGGCTGCTGTACTTTCACGTCTGTAACTGGAATTTCATATACCCCTTGCTTTTCCGTTTCTTTTCTTGGGTCCTTTTCATTCCTTAGGAGATTAAATATAGTCTGCCCTCTTAACGGTGCCACTTTTTTGTTGGTCATCTTAGCGACTTTTTTGATAACACCATACTTAGCTAAGTTATTCGATATGGTAATCACGTATCGAACGGTTATTACGTCATCGACCAACACATCGGTTACCTAGAGAATGCTAAATTAAAGACGATGTTCTAGAAGCTTCAATATTTTTTCAGTTGAACTTTAAATCTGTGCGAGAACTACTAGAAGAGTTCGAATTAACGATATTGGAAAACACAGCCTGATGATGGTCGGAGGGACCGAAAACGTTAG
This sequence comes from Olivierus martensii, assembly GCA_000484575.1. Taxonomy (NCBI): domain Eukaryota; kingdom Metazoa; phylum Arthropoda; class Arachnida; order Scorpiones; family Buthidae; genus Olivierus; species Olivierus martensii. The sequence goes on along the minus strand of AYEL01090066.1, from coordinate 6,567 downwards.
CAGTACAAGTGGAAAGTACCTAAAAAAGTAGCAGTAACTCAACTGCAGTAAGTGCTTTTAGTTATAAGAATTATTAGAAGAGGTTAAGCAGCGTTTATTAGATATGTATATACAATATATTGTAATTATTTCATAAATGAGTCAATTAGAAATTTATTCAAATCTATGAAATAAGAAAAAGTTGCAATTATAATATGAAGGTTTTTGTGTAATCTCTAACATTCTGAAATACAGTAAGACCAGGCTTAATGCTGTTTCAATATAACATGGTTTTTTCCTGAATTCTATATTTTTTTATCGATTTATTTTGGTGAGGTTTTTCAAACCCTTATACTCACAGAAATCCCAAATCACACAAATTTATTGCTTTGATACTCCTATGCTGTCTCGCAGTGCATACGAAAGTATTCACTGACTGCATTGATATCAAATGCACAAGCATCCGTTGCAATGATATCAAATGTACAAACATTCATTTTTTTCAAAACAAGTTTAACCACTATTATGGAAATTATAGATCAGTTTTTATAAAATGATCCAAATTTTGATAAAAGTTCAAAGGCAAGAAGTATCATGGATGTGATGTCTTGTTATTGACAATTGCTTGCTGAACCAAAAAGGAAAAGGTAAACAATGTTAGATGACTTCTTAACAAGAAACAAAAAGTATCAAATGAGGAAGATTCTTCCTCATCACAAACATAGATTATTTACTCGAATATTTTTGATTTTCATGAATTATTTATAAATACAAACCGATATTAGCAATGAAAATGTCTATTTATATATACACTCAGCCCTTGATTTACACGGTAGATGCATTCCTGGAAAAATCATCCAAACCGAAACCATGCAAGACGAGATGCAGAATTCATACAAAATAGGATATGTTCAATTAAACTGTAAACCATGTAAATTGATCTAAAGAAGATAATGAAAAGTCTAGGATATGTTCTTTATAACTCTGTAAAATGAGATAAGGATTAAAGGAAAAAAAATGGATTGGTTCATTAATTTTTAGACACAGTTTAATACTTATACATTTTCAATTTATTTTTGAAAATGAAAACATAAACATTAATTAACATCGACTATGGTACAAAAAAAACAAATTAACAATATTCTGTACAAATAAAAACAATAAAAGCATTCAAACATAAATAGGCAAGCTGCAAGCCTGAGTTGAGTTTAATTGAACTGCGAGACTTGGACAGTAAAAGTTAATAGTGAGCGATAAATTGTGAAAGCGAAAGTATACTAAGAACTGTGAGTTATTCTGAATTAAAGACATTGATTAGTATTATATGAGATAATTATTGGATTTTGTATTGAATTTAGTTATAGTGAAACAAGATTATTTTTTTTTATATGTAAATAAATTAGACTTTACAAAATATAGCTGTATTCATTCTTTATTAATCTCTACGAACTTGTAAACCCATAAATCATGACAATATGATACTCTTTTAATTAATAAATGGCATAATACAAAACAATCAAAATAAAACCCAAAAAAATTTTTTTGTTTTCATTTAAAAACCGTGTAAATTGAGTGCCGTGCAAATCAAGGGCTAGGTATACTATATACAATAGTAATAATACATGTTACAAAATAAACTTAAAAAATGGTATGTATATTTTTTATTCACTGTCCTGTTTCACCTATCCCATTATTTACATATTAATATGACCTTATTTAACACTGTTTGATTTAGCATTTGGTTTTTTTGGAATGTATTCCCCCTGCATTAAACAAGGTCTTACTGTACTACTATAATATATTAAATAACTGAATAATTTTACATTATAAAAATTACTTGAGCACATTCTGTTATCATAATGTTTAAAATTCTTGATGATTTTAGAAATTTTCTAAATTTTGAAATGAAATATTTTTAAATATAAATAGTTCATAAATCAAAAAGTACCAGTAATTATATTAAAGAATAAGTACATAAAACACATGCACATATGACAAATGATAAAATTTAAAAAAATGCTGCAAACCATGTGGCTCCAGTATTATTAGCTGCTGCCATTTTGATCAATAGATTTCTTTTTTAAATCAGAGAATCATTACATAAGCATAGATCTATGTATATCAGGAAATATAAGTAATTTTTTTAATTTTTTTGCATGTTAAGGAAGATGAAGTCTCTTCAAAAGCATTTGGATAGTGTGGCTTAATAAATTATGGTTCTGTTTAAATTTAGATTGTTTATTTACTTTATTAAAAGTATTATTGGTAAGAAAATGATTTCTTCAGCTTCAATGTTCCACAGAAATCATTAAGGAAATTTCAGTTGATACACATTCCAAAGCAGAGAAAAGAAAAATTTACTAGATCTTTCTTTATTCGTGCTCCTATTTTTAGTAACAAAAATTAATCTTCTATATTATCAGTTCAATATATAGTTATATCTGTTGTAGTTATGTTTGTTTTATTACTGTTTCTTTGGGGAGGTTGCCTAATGTTCTAATAGAACAAACATAGAAAAATTTATAAAACTTACTGCTAAAAATTATGTAAATGAAGTATAACAATTTAATAAATAATATAAATTTTTTATCATACATATATAATAATAAACTTACTTTCTCAAATCCTAATGTGAAAGCAGTTGGAGATAACAAAGCAAGAATAAAAAAAATAACAGTATCAACTTTATTTTCAAGCCAAATGGCAAGGAAATAAAATAAACTTAAAAGTATCAATACAAGTCCCATTACTGATCCAGCTACCTAAATATATAAAAAGACATATTTATTTTACAAATAAAATCAATATGGAATTTTAAATCTGTTTAATTATAAAACCTACCTTTGCATTATTAAAGAAAGGTGTTAACATAAAAGATAACAAAATTGTAGATATTGCAAACAAAATAATTAAAGTAAAGATAATGATAATGCTAGTATTAGGCAAAACATTTGTAGCAAATATTATTACTGTCATCAAAACAGATATTAAAAATGCCATTAATGCTTCTGTAACAAACCATGCTAACCTAGAGAGATTTTTAATAAACAAATCAGTAACTGATTAAATGATATTTAGTTACAATATAAATAAAATTATGAAAATAATATTTTTCAAATTTCCTAAAAATATATACATACAAGTAATTTCACTTAATTAGTTTACATTTATATATAGTGGATGATCAGTTAATGAACAGTTCAGATTACAAACAAATCGGATAATGAACACTTTCTTGAAAGATTTTTATGTTTGGATGACAAACACATATTTGGATAACGAACACCTCACAGAACAAACTGTGGGATTTATGGACTGACGGAATGATAGATGGGCCAGATAATAAAACTATGCCTTACCATTGTGGAGGATCCGGGTTCAAATCTGGGTCTCACACCTCCAGTTTTTCAGAAGGGGTCCAGGCCAGCCCATTAAACCATATCTTCAACCATCCGGTTGACCCCATTACGGGTGTTGGCCAGCCTGTGATTTCAACCATCTGGTTGACCCCATCATGGGTGTTGGCCAGCCTGTGATGAGCACTATAAATGGCCACTGCTAGATAAAAATATCCCATGAGGATATGGTGGCTTAACTAATCTAATGGAATGATAGTCTTAAGCCTTGTGCATTCGTAGACTTACAGATAAGGATGGGAGAACAGTAGTTTTTCCCAATTAAAATGAACTCAGAGACAACTTAAAACAAATTAGAGATTTATTAAAGAAACAGAGATTTTACAATTTTTTGATCTTAGAATAGCACTTATTATCAGGTTTAGGAAAATAGGCTTGGGGATCTGTACAACAACAATGCTATTAATCATTTCCAAAAAATTCTGAAGAAGAGAGAAAAGCAATCAACATTGGACAGAATATTTAACATCTCACAAATGGAAAATAAACATAACAGATGAAAATGCAAGATTGTACGTACATATTATTGTTATTACATATAAATAAACATTGTAAGAAATTATATAATTTATTTTTTTATTTTTTTTGGGTTTTCAGAAAAAATTAATCAAATTCCCATAAAAATCTATGATAAATCGATGATTGATTATTGAACAGTTCAAGTAGCATATGCCATCTTTGAATGGATTATTGTTTGCTAACTGATCATCCACGGTATTTATTATTTACAAAAAATATTTAATTTTAATGAATTTATATAAACTAGTATTTTTATAATACAGTTATTAGTACAAATTAAATAATAATAAATTTATTATAATAGTATAAATAGAAAATATTTTGAATACACTTATTTCATTATTTTAAACTAGGTACAAGCTAAATCTTTCTGTAACAAATTCCACATCATCATCATTTCAAGAATAATGAACAATTTTCTTAAGTTTTAATGATAATACTATAAAAATCACATTAAATAAGACTCACTTCAACAACAACAAAATTTTACTATAACAAATAAATATTTGTTTGTTTCTTAATATTGTTTTTTCCAAAAAAAAAAAACAATGTTAAGAAACAAAATGATTAATAAGGTTATTAATATTAGAGATATGGAAATACTAACTGAACAATGAAAGAACATAATTCAAAAAGGCTTTTTATGAATTTATTATTTTAATTCTTATTATATAATCATTATGGAGTACTACATAATGAAATTTAAATCAAATTCAATGTTCTGTTCTTTTAATAACTCTTTATATAAATTATTAGACTTAGTTTAATTACTCTTTATGCAATAATGTTATTTTTGTAATGTTTGTTTATATAATATTTAATTGTTTATTTTTTTATTTAGTTAAAAATTAAATTATTATGTTATTCAATAGATTATACTTGCATTTTCATTGAATATAGAAAGTTAAAATTTAAAATAAAAAAAGAAAGGTTAAGGTATACTTTAATTCTATGCGACATGCTATTAAAATTAATTCGTTTCGTTATATAAAAACTTTTTAATTTTCGAATAAAAGTTTTCCTCTTTTTAATTCATTAAAAATCTAAAATTAAAGCACAATTAATTAGATTCATTAAATTTCTCTTGATAAATAATTAATTACTTTTTAAACATAAAATAATTCTTTATTAATTGAGTTTCGTTAACTCGAAACGTTCCCCTAATTGAGCAACCGTAGACCAATTATTTTTTTATTTTTTATTAAATCGGTAATTGATATTTTATTAAATGATCGTTAATCAAAAAAAATTTTTTATAAGTTTTACAATTAGATTAATCGATAAATTAGATTTATTTTTTTTTTCTGTATCGCAAAATATTAAAATTATTTTTAGTTGGCATAAAATTAATTAATCGAATTTTTAGATTCGAAAGATTTTTTGTTTTTTTTTTTTAATGTGAATTACAATTGGAATTGTTTTCTTATATTTTTATATTCTTGAAATTGTTTCTATGAAACTATAATGCGAAAACGTCTTCAGTCTATCTTATAAACTGTACTTCTCAGCAGACCTTGTATAGGATACTTCATAAAATATCTATGGATAACAATAAAGTAGGAGCGTGTATCGAACGACTCCAATTTTTTGCGATATTTTGAGAGTTATTTTCTGCACTTATTCTTTAATGTACAACATTATGCTAAATAAAAACACGATAAATATAAATCCGTAGTTCAAATTAGTTCAGTTTAGCATGAAACAAAAGTTAATTCAGCATTTATAAAGATTAAAAATAAAATAATACCTGTTAATAAACAGAAATTCTGAAAAAAAACCTTAAAAATACTGTATTTTGAATTGCTTAAAATTTTCAGCTCTACAGAACGATTTTGTTTGATAAAATATTATAACTTTAATTATGTAGTAGAATATTAAGCATTTTGAAATTCTTAATTGAGTCAACAAGAACACGCACATATTTAGAATTATTAGTTATATTTTTACCAAGAAAGAAAATTTGAAATTGTTCAATTATATAACTTAATTCTTACTTAATCATTAAAAAAAAAATTATAACTGCTGGCTCTTTAATCTGAATTTTCTATTGAAATATTTTATTTAAATTTAATATATTTGAGCATTTAAGCATAGATGAAATGCAGTATAATTTACTGTTTATTTATAGATAATCTCACGTATAAATCTGAATTCTTTAGTGTACTGTAGATTATTTTATCGAGTTATTTATATTATAAAATCCAATTTTTAATGATAACTATAATTGGGTTCGAATCCAAAAACTACTAATAAAATGAAAGCAGTTTCCTGTTTGGAACAGTTGTCGGGCATTTGGAATTATTAATATAATGATATTTAATTAGATTTAACAGGTAAATAACATATCTAAAAGCCTGGAGTTATGAACATATAATATTAATTTTATACACTGTTAAATTAACGAAAGTTGGTGAGTTGCTGATAGTTTATGTGCAGCGTAACTACACTGATAAAATAAAAACCACTGGTCTGATCTCCTTTTCCTGGAACTTGTCAAGTTTTAAATTTATATTTTAAAAAATGACAGCGACTTGGAATATTTAATATACGTTAAATATTTCAAGTATTTTGAATATTTAATAAATTTTGTTATAAAATATTATTTTATCTGTTAATTAAATTAAAATCGTGGTTTAATAAACAAATATATATA
>AYEL01090065.1:0-62342 GCA_000484575.1 Olivierus martensii | reverse complement strand
ATATTTAAAAATACATATGGTAAATTACTTTTTATAAAATATTTTTTAAATAAATGAAGAATTGAAAGATTTATAAAGTATGAAATTAATAAAGATAAATTTCTAAATATAATTAAAGAACCAAATAAGTATTATTATTTTTATTATATTTAATTAAACACATAGAGAGCATTTCTAATATCTTTATCGATCAAATAAAAGTAAACAATAAGCTAAATAAGTAACATAAATCGTTTATTTAAAAACATTTACAGCTATCCACATAGCCTCTGATGCAGGCTACATGGATAGCTGAAAATGGGATCACACTCTTCAATCTTTTGTGATCACAATCTTCAATTTTTTAAATGAAACATAATTGTTTTACCAATGCAGCATCCATTTTTGAACATTATTATTTTTGAATGTTAAATTGTTATGTCTCTTTCAATAACAAAGTATTGCCTCTCCACAATTTGAGTCCCATTGACAATATGGCACCACACAAGACTAAAAACTCAAAGGTTCTCAATGTGATGCCTGTAGTTTCAGTTATTTTGTATATCTTGAACATCTAAGTCCTAACATGACAATTCCTCTCTAGGTCTATCACCAAGAAAGAGATGGCCATGATTGGCTTTATATTTTTCATGAAGATATGCCTCATCAATCTCTACATGTTCTTCTACATCACCCTTTTTGACTCAAAGATCAAACATTGCAATGCACATATCTCTAATTGAACCAGTTGAATACCATGTTAACAGCTGTTAACATGGTATGCAATGGGCAATAATAAACCAGGGCAGCAAAGTACGTTGGCATAGCCAATGCACTTTGCTGCCCTCCTGAGAGACTTGTCAAAAGGCCAATAATAAACCAACTCCAAAATCTGCTGAATGAAAAGTTGGCTATTACATTGGCCATTTAGATCCACATACATGAAGAAATGATATTTCTTCTGCCCATACTGATAGATTTAGCATGGCTTTCTCTTGCATTTCAAATTATAATACTCCTTCTGCAGCCCATTCTCTTGAAGTTTTTTCTAACTATTACTGTCATTTCACCACCAAATTTACTGCCTGCTAGTAGATTATTTGGATCAGATAACAAACCTTGCTGATTTAAATATTGCAAGGTGAATTCTTCATTTGTTATAAGATGGTAGAAGTCAACCACTCTCATCCTGAATACTCAACTAACAATTCACAGAGGAATATCAAATGGGTGAATATTAGTGACAAAGAATACCAATTACTAAGCATGTCATCTGACATGATAGATGCAACAGATAGATACATTGGCCAACAGGAAGAGGTAGGCAGCGGCGTAGCGAGCATAACTGGCGCCCGGGGTACGGTACCTTTTTGGCGCTCCCGGAAAACATATATAATATATAGAATATACTCGTAATAAAAATTTGGCACCCCTCTGCGAGTGGCGCCCGGGGCATGATAGACCCCCTTGCCCTCCCCTCGCTACGCCACTGGAGGTAGGTCACCAATTGCAAGAATGCTCATATATATTTAATGATAAGTGATCAAATACAGGGTCTGCCAGTGAATCAGGAGATTTTTAAATGTTAGTGAAATCACAAAAATACTACATGCTATGATATAGAATATTATAAAATATACACTGCAGCATTTGCTGAACACAACATGACACCACCATTCCACTGATAATGTTAGAAAGACTGATAATGTTAATGTTGCCAAATTGCCTGAAACACTGGTGGATCCTATATATTATGTTCAAATATATGAGTTTTAGAAATACCTTCACTCACTATCATCACTTTCTGTAATTTGTTTCAATGAAAATTTTGATGAGTCACTTTTACAGGAATCTTCATTTGAGAAAAATTTCTTTTTCTGATTGAAAATACTATTTTTATTTAGTTCTGTATTGTCAGAATTTGAAAGTGTTTGAAGATGATGTTCAGAAAAATTGACATTTTCATTGTTGTGAGAAATAGAAACAAAGTTTATCTACCACTTTGTCTCTTCATTCCTTGTTTGTGTATTAGAATCTGATGATGTACTTATGTTTTCATTTGATATATTTTCAGAAATCACTTTGACATTATTACCTAAATTAGTTCTTGATTGTTTCTTTGGTATAATATAGTTTTCTGAATTAATTTTTTCATTTATAGAATCTTCTTCTTGAATATATTTATATGATGGGTTTTCTGACTTATGAATTGGACTGTAAACAGCAGCTTCCATATCACTATCTATCCTACTTTCGTGATTTTTCTCTTCATCAAATATTTGTAAAGTTGGCTCAATATTTTCATCAAAAAAATATTCTTCATATAAATATTCCATGATCAAACTGAAATAAAAAAATCATTAAATGTATTAATTATTTAAATATAAAAGTAATTACTACTCAAGCAAGATAAAAATATTTATAATATACCGTATATATTTGAATATAAACCGATCTGTGTATAAGCTGACCCCACTTTAGAAATTTTTTTTGAGAAAAAAATCTTGATTTATACACGAGTATATACGGTATATTTTTCAAATTAATTGATATATACAATAATATTCAACCAAAGTTTTCAAAATATGTGTTAAAAAATACTATTAGAAGGCCATATTCAATGAAAAGCTCGGACACGTATTCACTACAATACACACATACAGAGTGCCTATCAAGGTATCTAGTACCTACAATTCAAAAATAAATATACTACAAACAGAAAAAATATGTTTTTGTAAAATAATTGTATAGTAATGTAAAATTTTTGATGTATTTTCACCATATGCAACCGGATCAAAATCGGTGGGAGGTCAGCTGTGTCCTCCCCTTGTTAGTGTCCAGGATATGTTAGAAGAATCCAATAGAATGTTATGTAAATTTCACATTGCTTACATATGGTGATTGCACAAATCTAAACTGTATACTGTAGCAAAACTAATACAGCACTGTAATTTAATGTATTATAATACATTAACAAAACACAGACAATAAAATAATGCTGTATAGTAATAATTGGTCAGGGAGTCTCTAAATTAATCTTTTACAAGATAAATAACCACAAAGATATGTTAATACAAAATTATATGCGAGAAACTCAAGTGAGATGCTGCAAGATTGAAAACAAAATGTACAATAAGTGCATAACATTTATTTTACATTAGAGTATACACATATATTCACTGTGATGTAAATTAGATATGCACTATACCATTATATAGTTAGCAAGACAATTAGTTTATCATTATTTCATGCATAAATACACTTTTATTCTGAAATGATTAAAAAAGATACAAGTATTCCTTGACTTACATAAGTAACTGGAATCAAAGGTATTTAAGTAATTCAAATTTTGCATAAGTCAGAAAAATAATTTTGAAACAAACTACTGGAGTTAATGGAGTGAATGCATCTATATCATGTTATTGTGCCATATTGTTCTCTGAGTTAAAGGGAGACAATGCCACATGGAACAATATTATAACAATAATGTGATATTTAAGATCAACAAACATACAAAATAAATTAAACAATGTGAAATTTTGTAGATTATCATGTTCAGGCTTGTAACTTATAAATATAGATTTGTAGTTCTATTGGAATATGTTAAATCTAACCAATGGAATCTTTTAATGTGAATTATCTTAGTTTTAATAAAATAATTACAATAATAAAATTAATATATTTTTAATTCATAAAATCAAAAAAACTTAATACTAATTTTCAGAAAATTGGATTTATTTTTGCAAATACTTTTTTAGAGTGAAAGCTTTTGAAAATTATAATAAATTTAAGAAAATATCTGATGAAACTTTTATAATTTTGAATTGATAAATAAAACTAGTGATAAAAAATATTCATTTGTCATTAAAAAATAAAATATTTAAGGAGCATTCCAGTATTTTGTAAGTATTTTAGAGGGAGGGAGAGAAAATCTTACAATTTCTTATGTGGAGAACAGGAAAGTTGTCTCAATGCTTCTGTAAGATTTTAAAAAATTTTTCAATTTTAAAACATAATTTGGATGCCAGAACTATTTCTACAATATGCTTGCACCACATTTTGAATTTGCTATATTTATTGTTGCCTTTTAACATAAAAAACAATTACAAATTTATAAAATGTTATATACTTTCTTACTGTTAAATAACTGTAGAAAAGAAGTAGAGAAAAAAAATCTTATCAATTTAGAAGTGAATCAATAAATTGCTTACATGGAGAACGGAAGGTCAAAAGCAGTGGTTCTCAAAGAAATTTTTATATGGCCACAAGAAGTTGCTAGTGGCTGTACTGATTTGAAACTTTATGATAGTTACAGGATGGCAAAACAATTTGCTGGCCAAAGAACTGTGTTCAATTGTTGATTATGCACCTTTATATTTTCTAGGAAGGAACAAAGATCAGCCCATTAAATCCCATTTTTCAACTTTTTTGGTTAACCAGTCTATAATAAGTTCTGAGTGGGCTCTATTACCATGTATATCTCCTTGTGAGATTCAGTAACATGATTGAACCAGTTAATCCAACTTTAATGTGATCAAAATTGATAAATTTTTATAAATGGAAAAACAAATTTTTTTATCCAATCATTCAAATGTTATTTGAAAAAAAAAAAGATCCTTTTTTAAACTGTTTTTTAGGAGTTTGTGATGCAAGGGCCACCTGATCCATGCTGTGCCAATCACAAGGTTATTTAGATTTTTTTCTAAATTAGCTAAATATGATATAATGATTTGGATTAGTAAATGTATAATAATTTTATTATAATCATACTTTAAAATTATTTCTGTTAATTTATTCTAAATTGCTTGCTAGGACTAAGATAGTCAAGCAAGGTACTTGTCTTGTATAAAAGACATGAAAGAATGAAAAATACATAAAAGAAATATTCCTTTGTTATTAGAGAGTACATTTCTTTTCCTGAACCTCTGAAATCATGTCATTTTTGATGGGCAATACTATACATATAAATTATATTTAATGCTTTAATAAAAAAATAGATAAAATGGCAGTGATTTTCTGATATTCAATAACAAACTGGAAATTTTTACATTGGAATTAATGGGAAATGAGTTCCCAATTTACAAATTTTCACTTAATTATAAGTTTCTATAGTCCCAGTTACTTTCCCAAATTGAGGAATGCCTGATAATTTTTCATTAATAGTTCATTAAAAAGATATTAACTCAATTATTCTTGGGCTTTCAGTGATTTTGACTAATCTCTCCAACAAACTGATGACTAGTAATAAAATTAGGAGAAATTAAAAAATCAAATATTAGAATTCTTCAGGGAAACTACACTTCATTCACTAACTGCAGAGTCAGCAATTTTCTATTTGTCATTTTATCAGTATATAGGTGTCTCCCTTGGTTTATCCTCATTCATATTTTCTCTAATTTCAAAATTTATATTATTTTTTGATACAGTTGGAATTGCTAAAGAAACAATAGGAAAATATTTTCTCTTACAGTTCAACTTGTAAAACACAAATTCATCTTAAAATCAATCAGTTTTAATATGCCTATTTTATATTTAAGTTTTCATTGATTTTTTTAATATAATTACTTTTTGGTTTATAAAATGCATAACAAAATAGTTCTAAATGGGAAAAATTTTGTAAAATGTTTCTCCTGATTGAACTGTTTTTTTACATATTTATCAATTTTGCATCAGACAGTACATTATGAATTCTTTATTAGAAAATATTTATATTATATTAAATAAAATTAGAGATTCTTGTATATCAAATCTTAACATATAGAATATAATAAAACTATTCATTGATATATCTATCTATGTCTCAACTGTTTCCAATCTCTAATTGTTGAGTGGGTTTATTAATGTGCTTTTGGAAATAAAAAGTAGTTTATTTTGAAATGGTTTCATTTAATCATCTTCTAAAGAGATCTTCAAACTTATATAAATTGAAAGCACTGCATTACATTAATTTATGAAATTTAAACTATTAAAAATATTATTTTTTTTACAATAATCAGTTTTTATAGTGTTATTTATCAAATAATTACCTATCTCTGTATGAAGAAATTGCACTTCCAACTGCAGAAGAATGACTGCTTTCACGCTGAGCTTCTAACAATAATTTTTCTACACTACCATTGTACATTGATCCTACAAATGACAATGGTGTGTTTCTTGAATTAGAATGTGTTTCTTCTCCACTTCCATAATTTACTTCTATCCAAGAATCTAAAAATAATTTTAATAAATTCTAAATTATAGAATTATGCTTTTCATTCATAAATTTTAAAAAGAAAAAAGTTCAAAATAAATTTAATATCATTAAATAAATGATAATGTGGTCATCCACATTAATGAATTGTCTCTAGACACATATTTATAAAGTTGAATTTGAAAGAATATGTCTGGAGACAATTCATATTTTATATGCTGTACACTGCCAGCTAATTTTGGTCTCTAATTACCACCTAATAATAAAATTCCACTGTACTTAAAAATCTGCATCCAAAAGATTAATTAAAAACCAATTCTATAAGTCCTACTTTAAATTTGTGTCACATAACACTGTCAAATCCAGTATGTGAAACTGTTTTGCAAAAATGCATACATGACAATGGATTTAAAGATAAGCTTTGATTTTCCTAAACAGACTTCTAAAATAGTCTAGGAAATTTAAATATGTTTCTGATATAAGCTCTGGTTAAACTTACTTAACAACACATCAACTTCAAAATAATACTGCTTTCATGTATATAAATATTATGTATAAATTTATTATATATAACATTTATACTCAATCTAATATGTAAAAAAAAAACCAAACACCTTATTGAGAAAATATTTATTATAGTTTAGCAGCAGCTGTTTAGTTCATAATTTAAGAACACAAAACAGTTGAATCAACAGTTTGGGAAAAAGTACAGATGCCTTTTTGTTTTTTTAATAAATTTTTCAAACTTATTTAATATATCAGCATTTGATATATTATTTTTTCAGTTCTAGTATTGCAAAATAATTTTTTATTAACATCATACTTATGAAACAATTTTTAATTTGGATTATTATTATTATGTCTAAAATATAGTAAAAAAAGATTTTAAAAAATTGATCTCTATTATAAAACAAAAATCTGAAGCTAATTCATCAAATTGTCTTTTTTTCTTTGTTGTTGTCTTCAATTTGCTCACCTGAATTTCAAATGCTTTGCAAATTTTTACTGACTTGATCCAATACAGAAGTACATGTACTGTACATTCATCAAGGTTTATATTGATGAATGTAAGGGTGTCCACCAACCTTTTGTCTTTCTTGGGCCACATTTGAAAAAAATTTGTCTCGGGCCGCACAGAAAATATGCTAATTCTAACAATAGTTGTTAAGCATAAAGTTAGTAAATAATGTACAATATATGATATCCACCATGACAAATAAGCAAAAATGTCTTTGCATAATAATCTCTGACTTCTTTTCATTCAGAAATTTTTTTTTGAGCAGGTCAAGAAATTTTAATCACTGAAATAAGAAATATTTTAGAATATAGAAACAGGAAATGTATATAGGTATTTAAATAATAAAAACTTCATTAATTTCATTAAGTACATAAAAATCTCAATGTTTTAAGGAAGTTTATGATTTTATATTGGGCCACATTCATTACCGCAATGGGTTGCGGGTGGGACAGCCCTGGTCTATATCACGTTTCTGTAGAGGTTTTAAAACAATTTCATACATCACGTTATTCAAAAATATACAAATGAAAATAATATCATTTGCTTTGTTATTTTAAGCACTTCATCTCTGTTTTCTTAACTGATTTATGGTTAATTTCTCAAAGGTTTTATAATATCCTTAAATCAAAATTTCACAACTGTTATAAGACTCTTACTTATCAGACCAGTGAAAACGGTTGAGTTTTTTAAATGTAACTCCAGATTCTCCAGTAAGTTTGGAATGATCATCTCATCTTTTTATGCTATTTCCAAAAAAGTTACACAAATTTTGAATAATGTCAAAACAATGATATGTTATTACAACAATTTACACTATCATGAATAACTAAATTTAAATTGTGACTTACACAATGAATGTTCTTAGAATTTGATTGGATTCTTTTAATGAGTGACTGAAGACCATTATAAACTCCCCTCATGATATTTTAGTCCCATCATATCTCTGATCATAACATTTTTAAATAGGAATATTTAGTTTGTGTAATATTTTTATTATATTATCTGTTATTATTTCTGCTGAATGATCATTCATGTCATAGAATTCTAAAAATGTTTCACAAATTTTAAAATCTTTCAGTCTTTCATTTTGGTCACTTAAATGATCTTTTTTGCGAAATCTTTAGTAGTATCTAAAATTAGTGAACAGAATGATGTTGAATTAATTTTGTGTGTTAATTCTTCTATTAATTTGATACCTAAACATTCTATTAACTCATTTTGGATAGTTGGACTTAAAGTTACTGAACCAAATGATTTATTATAATTTGCTTCATTATGTCATCATAATAGAAAAGCAAATGTATTTGGGATAAAAAAATTGCCATTATAATCTTCGAAAAATCCTTCCTGATGATTGTAAAATGCTAAAGAAATGTTTGCTATAACAATTATTCAAAATAATTGTTATAGTATCCTTTTCCAAAATGAGAATTTATTTTACTTGTTCCTCAAGATCTTTATCAGTTGTTGCATTCTTTTGCTACATTTCATGTATAGCACATACCTCAATATGATATGTGAAACACTGAGTTTTTATCTGAAAAGATAGATTTTTTAAATAATAAAAGCCATCTCGCAGTCTGGGATGCCACTGGCTATTATTATTTGAAAACAACAGCATAGTTGGTAATATGCAACTTCTAAAATTTGATCCAGTTCCTATTTCAAAATATGTGTCCTATTTCATTTGTGGCTGTGCTACAAATGAGGATCTGGATCATATTTTGAAATAGACTAGCAGTACATTTTACTAAAAGCTTTTCTATTTTGTTGTTCAGGATCCTTTGGAAATGGTTCTTTAGATCTTTGAGGTGACAAATTCAATGTTTCTTTTATGAATATATGGGTTGTCCATATATTCTCCAAGATTGAATAAGGAAATAAACAGTGTAGTGCATTCAATGCTAATTTCAAACAAAGGCATATTTATGAATTGTTTTCATTTGATAACCCTACTTGATTTAAATGACTCACAAAATATATTTATACCAGTAGTATTCTTTTCCATATTTTCTGAATCAATATTAGTTATTCTTAAGCTTCTTTTGGACATAATTCATTACTATGTTTTGTAAAGAAATGATTTAATTTAGATAATTTTTTGACTGCTTATTCTTTTACTTTCTTCATTTTTCTCTTTTGTGTTCCACTCTCATTTTTTCTTTTCATTCATTTTTAACTAAAAGTTGAATTTAATTTTAAACTTTATATTTTAAATAACAATAATAAACAAATACTTACATTTTTGTATGTCAATTGCTGTTTTGATAATGATTTGAATAAATCTGAATTGAAATTCAATAAGTATGTGTTGTGCATATTATGCTTGTTATAGTGGATTAAGTGTTAGATTAAGGTTTTGTTATTAAGCCATCATATCACACTTGGGATATTCTGTATCTGGCAGCTGGCACTTTTAGGGCCGATTGTTTAAACATGTTCTAGACCCCGGCCGCGGTCTGAACCATGGTTTTATAAAATTTGCATTGCATAAACGAAGCGTCTTATCAGACGCGGATCAGACAAAGTCTAGAAAACAGGTTTCTAAAGTATATTCTAGACCAGCCACTAGCCAGGTTTAGAATCTAGACCACATCGTCTTGTGCATGCGTTCAATTTTCATAGTTTGTAGAATTCTCCATATTTAATTTGAATTATTATTGAATGAAATATTATTTAAAGAATATATTAAATGTTTTAAGTGTAATTTAAAGCATTCTTCATTTCTTCACTTCGAACTTCTGCCATATTACTGACATCATTGATAGAGCCCGTGATACTGATTGGCTGAAAATCTGACTGGGGCGCAACGGGGGCAGGTAGAAACTGTAGCAACAGCCAAGATTTAGCGGTTGACTGGTATAGTCAAGGTCTTTGCAATGCTTTTAAAACCATGATTTATCTGAACGCAGTCTAGAAGCGGTTTTTGCTGTAAACCGTAGATGCTAGACTCTCTGTTTAAACAATTGGCCCTTAGAGCCTACCACAGTCTGGTCTACCTATGGTGCGTTTTGACCCTATGACATCAATGAATAACAACAGGCAATCTTCCTGGCATAGGATTTTGATCCCAAGGGGTCAAAACCTATGCCTGATAGATTGAAGGATAGGTTCACAATTGCTGAAAAACTGGAGGTATGAGACCCAGATTTGAACTCAGATCCACCAAAGTACTAAGCACAACTGGCTGACTGGTGTTTGACAATATTCAGCTTTTTTTTCTATCTGAATTATTAAGTAAATATGTTTGACTTCATTGTATGATCTACATTCCAAGTTTTCAATAGCTTTCTCAATTTAATGCTTATCCCTTCATCGCCACAACATTTATGAAACATCACTGGTAATAAGAGATGATGTAATTAAGTGATAAAGTGATTAGCATTGAGGATTTATCAGTTTTAAAAAATCTCTGGCTGATTAATAATTATCAACTTTTGAAAATTTTTGCAACTCCATCTGTCTTTCTTTCAACTTCTTAATGAATCATAGAGAAAATGAAACCACTAGATTTATCTGGTGGACCAGGCCTTAATTGCACTCAGGTAAAACTGAGTGCAATTAACTCCCGATCCACACTATCGAGCCACTCATGATTCAATTTCTCCCACTCTCAGTACAGTCATTTTACAATGTGTTCACACATTCACTCACTAATAAGTCTGAAATCAGTCTCATAGTCATTAGTATGCTGTAGAAAATTGTATTAAATTTTTCATCCAAAGAGTTAACAATTATGGCTATCCTTCTCAATGAGACTGTTTACACAATAGGAGACTCTACTGTTACCCATAGTGTAAACCAGTTCATTACAAACAATGCAGAAATATTTGACCAGAGTGAAATCAAACCATGAGTGGCTTGATAGTGTGAGTTGGGCCTAACTTCTCATCCTTTTCACAAAATTTAAAATTTTGCCTACTTGAATTGATTCAGTTTTGCTTTTGGACTCCATTCTTTTCAGTGTATCTATAAATTTTTTTTTTTTTTTTTATTACAATTTATAATATTTTAAAAAGCATTTGTTTTATTTCATAAATTATGGAAAATTTTTTTTTTTTTTTTTTAAGTACTTGGTCTGAATGACAAGCCAAATTTTATCTCCATATATATATATATATATATACTTATCATGCAGCATTTCGATAATATTATTAGAATAATTTGCTCAAAAGATAATAATCAATTTTTCATCTTACATTCATCTTATATCAGAAACTTCTGAAAAATCTCAAACACAAAAATGGATCTGAAAATTTTGTTTGACCAGCAACACTAATGTAAGTGTATTCAGAACTCACACTCTGGACAGATTTAATTTTAAAAGTAAAAATCTTTCATTATTATTTGATGAATACAAATTGTTGAATTTTGTGAGCCTGCATCACTGGAAAATTTTTAAAAGTTTGCAGGAGTAAAAACAACTATATTAATTAACATATAAAATAAAATATTTATTAAAATAAAAAGATAAACATAAAATAATACAAGTTATTTGATAATTACACACAAATTATAAAGATGAAAATAATATTAAAATCATTAGCAAATAACTAACAAAACTTTCAACCCTTAAAATGAGAAATTATACAAAAATATAAAACAATACCTATACCATAGAACAGGGATGGCAAACGTATGATATGCACCCAAAATGGCACATTGGAAAATTTTTTAGGCATGCAAAAGTTATCAGAAATATAAGGTTATGAAAAAATAGTAATAATCCCATGTCTTCCTGTCCTGTGGCCTCTTTCTGTTCATCAATTTATTAAATTTTTCATCTGTTTTGAAAGATTCTGCATCCGCTGAAATAGGAGCGTATATTGTTCTTAATTAAATTAATATTCGATCAGCATGTGAAATAGTTTTTACAAAAATTTAGCAGATTTAGGCACATACCCTTAAAAAAATTCTCCACCCTTACCTTAGAGAGAGACAGGTGGAAACATCAAAAGGGTATTTGCCCTTTTGATGTTTCCACCAATCCTGTAAAGATGAAGAGGTGCAAATTAGTTCTAAGACCTCATTCACTCAATATAGCATTTTCTTTTAATTGGGATTGGTAGCAGATACTGTTAATTTTGATATTTATGGTTTTGTTTATCAGAGATCCTCCTTGACTTTGGTCTCTTCTCCAAGGTATTGTTTATTCTATAGTTAAGTATCTCCATAAAATGGTGCAAGAACACTTATCTAAGGTTTGACAATGTTTGTAAACTAAAGTACATCTAATTGACACTGAATTATCTATACGCAAACCTATCAAATTTTCACATTCTAGCAATGTTTTCTAAAGAATTAAAGCTAACACATATACTATTATTATAGACCAGGGCTGTCCAAAAGGCGGCCCTCGGGCCGCATGCGGCCCGCCAGGCCATTTTGTGCGGCCCGCGAGGCTTTCACGATTTGTGATATAATATTACTTTTTATGTTTTTTCACTTTTATTTATTACTTTTTTGAGAGATTAATAAAAAGAATCCTAAAATTGAATTATATTAACTCAATTAATTAATTTTTCTTAATTATTTAATGATCAATAAGCTATCGATGACATCACATTTTTATAAAACTTTCAATCACGTCAATTTTAGTTTTAGCTATTTCAGTTTAAAGTTTTGAATTGTGACTGTATTTTAGTTATTTTTTGATTTCTAACACTCACCATTTCAGTGATTGTGTGATCGTTGTTGTGAGATTCTGTTTTAATTTTATTTTACTGTTTAATTTAAATTTAATTTTTATTTTACCACGAGTTCGTTGCATTTATGAAATGAGTGAGAAAAAACGTAAAATAGAAAATGAAAATCGAGTATATTAGTAGCGGTGGGAAAACCACTTTTTCATAACAAATAACATAGTTAACTGCTTTGTTTAACCAACGTTTTGCTAACTTTTGTGATTTTGGTCGGAAAGTAATATCAACGTTTGGTAGTACTTATTTGTGTGATGGTGCATTTTCTAACATGAAGATAGTAAAGAATCGATTCAGAACCTGCTTTGAAGATTCTTCTTTAACAGGAATGAATGTAAATATCCAGCCCTTGTAAATGCTGTTGTCCGCCCTTATTTATCATATTAAATAGGTATATACATATTATTTTTATATTTTTTAACTGTTTATATTTCATAACTTTTTGTTAACATGTTTATTGGATGCAATCTGGTAAATATAATTTTGTAATAAGATTTGCTAATCTGGAAATAAAATTGGTTTCCAAAAAGGGTTATATTTATGCGTTCCGTTTGTTGAGACAATAGAGTATCAAGTACCAAAGCCCCGCCCCCTTTTTTGTAACTGCGGCCCTCCATATCTCTAGTAAACATGGCTGCGGCCCTCGGGTTCATTATAATTGGACAGCCCTGTTATAGACAGAGTAAAAATGTGTATAAAAAGATACAAGATATATGAGGTGTGCACTTCAGAAAAAATGAACAATCATTTTTGCTATTGCTTAAATATAATTTTAATTAAATAGGTTACATTTTGTATAAAATAAAAAAATATAAGTCTAATTTTCATTAATTAATTGTAAAGGTGAATTTTAAACTGATTACAGTGTTTATAAAATTAAATAAAACACCAAATACTTTTTCAATATTAAATAAACAATGCCTACTGAAATTTAAACAACAAATATATTATACATTTATGATAAGTCTTTAAATCCATTCTATAAAATCTGAATTTAGAAACTTTCTAAATGAACAATAACGGGCAAACCGAATAATTTATATAGAAAACATTAAAAGCTTCATATTTTATAACGTTTCTGTGGTACTCTGTTAGCAATGGAAAATTTTGCTATCTTTTTATAGGATTATGTGAGAAATTTGGAGTTCATTTTAACATAATTATTATAAAGAATATGGTACAAGAAATTTTGCCACGTTTAGTGAAACAAAAAGAATATTCAATCATCAAACTCAATAAATACCGGGAATATATTATTTATTGATAATTGTAGACTTCAAATTCCATAAACTTGTTTTAAACTTGAATTCATTGTAATTACCTTTATTTAATATTGTTAAATAGTTTCATGATTTGCTATCTATGATTCACTTTAATTTTAATTTTATGCATGATAAACTGTAACGACAAATTTAGCAAGCAAATGCAACAAAAATTTTTGACAAATAAACAAAGTTATAATAAAAAGAAGACATACCACACAAACTTTCACACGATGAGTCACTACTTTCCATAGTCGTTTGCAGTTATAAACTTTTGTAAACTTATCAAGAAACTTTTTTTTTTTTTTTAAAGTAATGCACAAGCGCACTGTCAAAACAAAATTCAATCCAGATGTGTCAGTTTCGTGAGCTGCAACATACACGTGTTATCACTTCAAACAAAATGATTCGTAACAGATACAGTATTAGCTAGCGAAAAGAATGTGTACACATCGAACGTGCAGTTTTACTCGTATGCCACCTAAGTTTCAGAATAATCTCTTTCCAAGGTCAACCTCAAACAATTCAAAAGCACACGTATTCTAGAGAAAATGCAGTACAGCACTGAATCATCGAAGTTAATAACATATATCAATATGAGAAATATAATAATAAAAATTATAATAAGCAATATAATTTTTTATGCTTTGCAGATGAAAACAAAATTAATTAATTAAAAACAAATAGTTATATATAGCCTTTGTAAAGTCTTTATCAGGTCATTCCATACAAATACAATCTTGTTAAAAACATTTGACGTCAGAGTCATCTGATATACACGCCATATGAGTAAAACATTTCATAATACAATAGAACAGGTAAGGATAAAAACTAAAAATTGATAATATCAAAGCTCACTAGCAGGTGAAACAGACTGATTCCTAAAATGGGTGTGAATAAGTGAAAACAACAATATACAAATCTTATTATTAAAATTGGATCAGCTCCCAAATAAAATTTTTTTTCTGACTACGTGTTTGGAAATGCTTTTTATTTTTTATGTATTTTTTTTGTGTGTGTGTGTGTGTGTTCTTACTAAACAATATTAGTTTTCAATTAGTAATTTTTAGCAAATCAAGCTTAACAAGCGAATTTCCTTCGACAGAAATTACAACTACAGTACTGTAATATCTTTTATAGGTCGACGTACTCTTATACGTATTGATCGTCCTTGACCGTGAATGCATCTATACAGCGCTATTTAAAAACTCATCGATATAAGAACTTGCAGTTAGATTTTTACTTTATGACGTATTTTTCCAATGTACATTAAATTTTTTACTATAATAATTTATATATGATACAATACACTATACTGTATAATATAATAATAATATATACATTTATATTTCTTGTTAAATTATAGTAATCATTATATTATTTTGCATTTTCCGAATTATAAAAGTATGTTAATAATTTTAAAAATATATAGTAATGTTAAATTTAAAATATTTACAAAACAAATAATCTACAAACATTGAAAGTTCTAATTTTAATAAAATAAAACTGAAATAGTTTTAATTAACAATCGTATCATTTTATTTGTACTCCATAAATTGAATTAAGAAATAATAAGATTTTAATTGTTACATCTGGTATAATTTTCAGCATTCAGTTATCCTAAAAACTTCATTTTTTTCTTTTAATAACTAACTTATAATTTTATTAATAATTATTTTAAAACTTAAAAAATTGTTTCGGAATATAATCGATATACATTAAAAACTTTACAGGCTATGTATTTACGTATGACTTTGAGTATACAGTACACTGAGTATATCTCCCTATGATCTAGAAAGCTAAAATTTGGAGATGTTATTGAAGGACCACTGAACTGGTATGACACCCTGAAATTTCATCCCAAAAGGGTAGAAACGCGGAAAATTAAATCTCCAAAGTTTATTTTATAGTTTAAAATTCGTCATTTCTCGATCATTTGAGTGTTTCATGCTGAGAAAAATATCCCTTCATATATTAGTTGAAAAATATATACTCAAAAGGGGATCATAAAAGTGGCAGCCCCTCAAATTTGATCGGATTTTTAACATTTAGTCTCTTTTTGACGAAAATCAATGTAGCGGGGCTTTTGGAGTTACAGATTTTGAATCTGTTGGTTAGTTTTTCAATTGACAAATCCAATATAGCGGCTTAAAATTCAACGAATATTTTTATTATATTTACTCCGACTGTGTGTGTTGTCAGCCGGAGTATCTTAGAAGGAATATGGATTCCAATCCAGAGGACCTGAGCTCGAATCCCAGTCTTATACCTTACAAAGTATTTGATCTGAGTCCATGCTATTGATTGCCATTCTGTAATCTACCAGCCTTTAATGTAAGCAGCTTAGTAATATCAAAGACTATATCAAAGTTTGGAGGGCCTCAATCTGGAAAATCGGTATCGGCTCCAGCAACATCTTTTTTTTTTCAAATGGAATTCAGTATGCCCCAGCTTTTCTCTTCTTATGAGTATTTACGAAAGCCGCTCCTTATATTGCCTTAGATTCACCTTCTCATGAGCTCTCGAAACGCATTGTTCGCACCTGTAATATCTAATATTTTGTATTAATCGATGACACCATCGGTGATAAAATTTTAACCAATTGTGCAGGTTCGGTTAGGTTAAGTCGCCATATCTCACGAGATATATACTGTATCTGGTGGCGGCCACTTATAAAGCACATCACAGGCTTGCCAACCAGTGGCGTAGTTAGAAATTTTGGGCCCCACTGCAAATGTGGCCCATCAAAAAATATAAAATTTTAATAAAGAACTTAAAAAATATAAAAAAATACTTTATTTTCTTTATAATACATTTTACGAAATAATAATATAAAAGTACAGAAAAATATGATAGTTACAATATGAAATTTCAAGAACTACGAAATACAATTTCAATTATAATGATTCGGCACTAAATTTGAGTACTGGAAGCCAAGAAAGTGATTCCAATAGAACTGTATATTACACAACTGGAAGCATACGGTCAAAGGGTTAATACGGTCGTTCCATGAGATTTTGACTCGCCATATATTTATTTAAAACTATTAATTTTCAGATTATTGTGCATTTTGCATTATATTATTATTGTTAATGTTGCCTGAATGGCCCTTGAATGCCGAGGGCCCCAATGCCTTGCATCGTCTTGCCTTATGGTAGTTACACCCGTGGCCAACACTCATGATGGGGTCAACCAGATGGTTGAAAGATGGGGTTCAACGGGCCGGACCCAGACTCCTCCTGAAACACTGGAGATGTAGGACCCGGATCCTCCAGGGTGATAAGTCACAGCTTTACCACACGACCATCCGGCCGACTTGTACTTATAACTAAAAGGCATTTATATACCAAGTTTCAATCTGTCATTCAATTTTTTAGGGATGCGTCGGTTTTTTGTAACGGAATGTATAAGTGGATTGTAAGATATATCAATATATACAGTATAGTATTTAGTTCTAAGACACATCGACTGGATGGCCGCGTGGTAAAGCATTTATCACTTTGGAAGATCCGGGTTCAAATCTGGTTTTCATACTTAATATTTTTTAGAAAGGGTCCGGGCTCGATCCGTTTAACCTCATTCTTTAATCTTCCGGTTGACCCTATCATGATTATTAGGTTTTGTGGTGAGCTCTAAACGTGGCTGCCGGAAGATACAGGCTATCTCGTGTGATATGGCGGCTTAACACAACCAACCAAACCTAGTTCTAAGATACCGTATTTATATTAAGTTTTTGAGGATTTACTTGTAAATTAAAGAATATGAATAACAAAGTATCAGTATAAAATATTTAATTTTCTAATATTTTATGCAGTTTTTTACGAAAATTTGGAAAAAATTTAAATGGGAGGGCGTTTTCAAATTTATGACGTCAAAATCAGGGGATAAGCTTGATGTGACGAAAAATAACGGCGGGAGAGGATCAAAGAGTTTCCGAAACAGCGTATAGTTTATGAATGCTCCCTTTTTTTACATAACAAAAATAGTTTGTATTGTTAATCAGTTAAAGTATTTCGCTTATCAGGAAATATTCAAATACTTATTATTTATTTAATAATGTTTACAGATTTCAAAATAAATTTAGCGTTTTGTATAATGAATAAATTTACAACGTTAAATATAATTTTTATAAATTTACATATAATAAACAGCCAACCGTAACAAGTATACCGTACATATAGCACGTGTAAATAAACAATTATCCTTATAACAATAATTGACAAAACAAAATGCAGTATTTGATAATTTTCATCTTATAAAATCGTAATAGAAATTGTTAAAAAAAAGTTAAATATATAAATTAGTAATAATAAAATTTTGTTTTTAAACTTCATTTCTTAAATCTAATCAATATTAATCTTAGATAAATGGAATAACGCAATGATTTAATGATATTTAGTAACTTTTTCGAAAAAGTGCTAAATATTACTATAAGTAATAAATATAAATAAATTTGGCGGTAAGATGATATATTTACGTTTCTCTTACCTGATTCACTCTATACTGCATTTACCTTAATACAGATATCGGATGGATTAAGATCAAAATTACAAATTAAATGCATCCATAAATAAATAAACGTTGTCATAAAAAATTTGATATTCTTGAAATTTTGATTTGGACAGAATTTTACGTATAAAATATTGTACATCAAAATACAATCTGGCCATACTTGATTAAAAATGTCTTTTGGAATTAGATTTATTATTGAAATATTAGATTTGCTTGTTTAAATTAATAACAGCCGAATGAATTACATCTCGATATCAGAGATGGATTTCCGCCCTAGTAAGCGCCCAGGCATAAATATTTTTATGCTTAATTAGGTGAATTGTTTCGTTCTTTCCATTCCCCATACAATAATTGACTGTTCTACCGATTCGAAACTTACAGAGTTACAATAAACATGTCAAAGAACCATTTAGTATCAACACTTCTTTCTGATTGTTGTTAAAACAGCACAGTAGAAATGAGCGAAACTGGTTTTGCTTTAAATAAAGTACCTGTACTTTTATTTATTTTCATTTTTTGTCTTGTCCTTCCTTCCTTCTTGGTCATTTTTACACAACAAGTTTCATTGAAAATTAATAATAAATGATTTTTTTTTTATATATTGCTAGATAAATTTTCAATTTTTAATATTTATTCGAAAATTAAGATTTCAATATAAATTTTGACTCAAATTACATTTTTCTTTTTGTATATTATTTTATTATTATTAAAATAGTGAAAAACTTAACAAAAACATATCTAAATATTACAATAGTTATTATATCACGATTTATAAAGGTTTTTCAGGGTCATGTTTTAAATATTTATTCACTGTTTTAACACAATCATGTATGACTGCTAATAAATTTTAATTGCATACATATTATTGTAGTTATAAATAAACTTAAAAACTAATTACGAAAAATTTATTTCAATCATTTTTGCAATTAAACTATTTTTATACTTTAGCTGCAATTTACATTACAGATACTGATTAACGATTTTCTTCCTCCTTATAAGCTACAGCCATTCATATTTTTTGACAGTAATATTTGAATAAATTCAAGTTTATGTTTGATTTAATCAATAAAAAAAAACAATTATAGAAATTTTATTTCGATTATAAACTAACTTGCGAATAAACAGATTAATTTTTATGACAAAAAAGTAAATATTAATGATTATTTGATCAACTTTTATTTTTATTTTTTTGTAAAAAACTGTCTAGTCTATTAAATTTTTTGCGAAAAGAAAATATATCTAATCATACTTAACTAATCTTATTCGTGACATTTGAAAGCAGTATCAGTTAAAGATAGTATTTTAATTAAAATATTTCTGTAAAAATCCTACGTTTTACAATGACAATTTTTGTTTACTGTAAAATATTGGTATTAATAATTATCGAAATATTTAATACAGGTGCTTATTTATTTGCTTAAAAGTACTGCTTGTTAAGTTAAAAACTTGAGAACAAAGTCCGATTTATTTCAGAGAATGTTTTTTTAAGGACAGTGCGACGAACGATTGTCCTACGAATTTAAAGAGGAGACGAAAATTGTCACAAACACGAAAATAACTAGGTTTCTTGAACCTACAGATAAGAGAGAGGTTACTGCACATCCTACGACTCCTACAGATTGGACAGGATTTTTATATAACCCATCATAGGATCCGTAAGGGAAAGATCAGGCAATGAAGATTATTCTCCAAAAACATCAATTGAAATTATTTGTGCTGCGAAAACGAAATTAGGATACTCATAAAATGCATTGACAAGGATATCCAGTAATAAAAAATTAATAAATCAATAATAATTTATTAAGAAACGATAATGGTTTCTTTCACATTCAGAAATTTCAGCTATATAGTTTACATTATATCTTTAGATCTAGAAAAACTTTTTTAAATATTCAAATAATTTAGCAAAATATTATAACCAAAAGAAATTGATTACCATTCAGCGAATCGTCTATAGTACTTCTTGGAGTGGATGCCATTTTTACTACTTGCAAATTTTCGAAACGTCAAAAACCAAACGACCGTATGTTGTTGTTGTCGTCGTTAAGCAAGCGACGTCATATATGGCGTGAGCGATTTCAGCGCGATCGTTGCATCTCCTATATTATCAAAAATTTAATATGGAAACATTCCTAAAAATAAATAATTTTCGTAAATAATAATCTCTTTTCATAAAGGGAATATTTTATAATACTTAAAATTTAAAAAAATCTACGCTATAATATTTTAAAAATTTCGTATTTTAATCGGTCGCCTAAATACTGCAATTTTCGTTCGATTTTATTCGCTTCGAGAAATGGTAGCAATTATTATGAAAGAAAGATTGTGATGATCACATTTTCATTAAATCAAATGCGCAATGTAATTAATTATCAATCAAACAACAAGATAATGAACGATTACAATTTTTTGATAATGTATCGATAGCATCGATGATCGATAGCTATAATTTGATAACAATAATCGAGTAAAATAAAAATAATTTGAATATATTCAGTACAGGAGTTTAAATGCTGTAGAATAATAGTTGAAGTTAAACCAAGTTCAATAGAATTTTATCTTGATTATATCTTAAATCTCTGCCGCACTAGTTAATGGAAAGAGAGTTCAACAGTTTATTTGCCAAAATGTTTTGGCTCTTAATCGCTATTTTAAACCTGCAAAATGACAGTGAGAGATCGTCGTTTATTTTTCTTAATATTTCTTAAATTTTATTTGTGTGCATAAATAAATTCATAGATATATATACTGTACAGTATATAGTAAATATTAAAAAATATAAATAAATAATAAATATATTAATTATTGATTATAATTTATTTTTATATTAAATGCATTTTTATATATTTTATTGTGCAATATATAAAGAATAGTATTATATTGTGCTTTTGGGAGGGGCGAAGCATTGAAAAATTTTTAATGTATCATGTAGGGTGCAAAATGATAAAGGTATATAAATTTTATCAAAAGTAAATAAAAATAAAATTTCAACAATATACATTTTGATTTAATATCAAATAATTCAAAATAAATTACGGGTATACTTGCATAATGTTACATATTTGAAAAAAGAAAGCAAAATTTACAGAAGGAAATTATTTTTCACAAGTATTTAACTATAAGGACATGCTGGAAAAAGCATCATAAAAATTTATTTTGAATTTTCTAACACCTTTATTTTTGATAATATACATTTAAATGGGACCTCAGAAAGGTGAGAGGAAGGGATCTGCAATATACGGATCCCAGTTCTTCAAGGGGTCCAATTGAATATATCAGTACGTTATGCAGGGCAATGCCATAGCATAATTGAGTGGAAGAATTACACCAGGAGATATATAGAAGTCCAATGTGTAGGGGGTAGATAAGAAGAAAATGGAAGAGGGGTGAGAAGTGCAAAGTTACTAGCAGCGAGCTTGCAGACGTCCCTTTTATCCACATCTCTATTTCTGCGTTGGAAGCACAACAAAGTTGATTCTTTGTCATACAAAAATATCAGACTATATTTAAAGTAACATATAAATTATCATTTAAAATTGATTGCTCGCTTTAATTATAGAAAATGCTTAATATTTATTCAACATTTATCTCTTTACTTATCCTTAGGTGACAACTGGATCGGTTGCAGACGCAATCAATACAGTTGTCTTTGATTTTTTGGGGCAGTTTTGGATAATATTAAGATGAAGTAGTAATATTAGTTAATATTAGGATGAGGCATGTTGCCTGTGAATGCTTCACCACCATTCTTGCACAAAGACGACAGATTTTCACTCTTCAAACCGTGAAGCATTTTGGCGCCATCCTGCAAAGACAGTTTGTTCGCCATTTTATCACTTGCTCACAGTGACGTCACTACCATCGTCATCTTGCTACTCCATAATATTTTCAGAGACCTTAGAACAAAAGAAAAGAAACAATTTGTAAATCTTTCAATATTTAACAAACGTACAGTCATTTCAAATTAGGTCGGCTGGATGGCCGCGTGGTAAAGATGGATCACCCTGGAGGATCCGGGTCCCATACTTCAGTTTTGCAGGAGAGGGCCAGTTGAACCCCATCCTTCAACCATCCGATTGACCCCATCATGGGTGTTGATCAGCTTGTGATGGGCTGTATAAATGGCCGCCGCAAGATACAGTATATCCCTCGGCTTAACCGAACCAATCATTTCAAATCAGATACCACTCCGTAAATAAATTTTGATTTATGTGAAATTTCTTTATACTGAAAAATATTTTAAAAGGGATATCAGATGACTGATGATTTTTATAATTAAATATTGTTAGTTGTCTTCTTCTTTATGAGTA
This sequence comes from Olivierus martensii, assembly GCA_000484575.1. NCBI lineage: Eukaryota > Metazoa > Arthropoda > Arachnida > Scorpiones > Buthidae > Olivierus > Olivierus martensii. The sequence goes on along the minus strand of AYEL01090065.1, from coordinate 39,372 downwards.
TAACGTTCATTTTTCAAAATATGGTATAATACTTAAAATTACAGTATATTTCTTATAATAAAATATAAACTACGATAATGAATTCTAAATTCTTTTTTGCTAAAATTGGCTCATTTTGTTTGATATGTTCTTAAGATATCTTGTGAAACAAACATGGCAGAGCATTCAAACTTTTAAGGGATCATTACTTATTATTCAAGGTACACGTCAGTTAATTTTGATGACGCAAAATAATCTCATTATAAAGTAGCAGCCATTTAAAATGTCTATTTCATTGAAACCATTAGTTGCATGTGAATCACGTTCATTTAAAAAAATTTAGCTATAACAACTACTATACTTATAACGGTTGTCTATTGTCTGGCTATTCATAAAATATTTCAAGAGTAAAATATATACAGCATTCGTATTTTAGACAATCGTTTCATTTGATCTAACATTCTAACTTGTAAGCTATATAACTATTGTACTAATTTTGAAAATTTATTTTTCATATAAGATGGCAGCCATTTGAAATTTTAAAAATTTTACATAATATATTCGAAACTATTTGTCACATAGGGAAAATATTATAATCATTTGGAAGATTATTGGCAGAAAATTACTATAACTTTATAAATATATATTTTTAACGCACTATCACTTTTAATTAATTAATTTTGTTGTTTGCCACGATTTCTGTTACGAAATTGGTCTAATTTAATTTTTATCCGAGTGGTAATTACAGAAATTTGCACCGTTACGCGCTACAAATTTGTGGGGATAATTTTTAAGTGCAACAAAAAAAAAGGCGAACATTTTTTTTAATTTTAATAAATAAAACTGTAGCGAAATGATAAATTTTTCTGTATTTTTTAAAGCGTACAACTTTCTTATAATCATATTTATATAACTTATGTATACTGTATATATATATATATATTTATGTATATTGGTGGAATTATTCGAAACGTATTTTCTAAATGTGCATTTTAAAGCCGTAACTTAAAAAAGAGCAACAAAAAATATATATATACCATTTCTTAGAAAGCAGATTCGGTCGAAAGAATTATTTTATAGAAAATTTTAAATAAAATACTCGTACTTGGATAAACTATACAACAATATCTGCGCTATTACTATTACTGTTGTGATAGAAAACAACGGAGAAGACAAAAAAAAAAAAGAATAGAAGAATAAAAAGGTCGGGTTGTTCTATTCACTTTAAGAAAAATTATTATTCTGGAAAATAGATTTGCAAAACTATATTAAAAGTAAGTTTGACTCAACTATTCGAATTTACTCTTGAAAAAAATAATAATAAAATTCCTTAAATTAAAAAAAAAAATTATATATGATTCGCACTTTCTCATAGTCCAAATTAATTCGCAGTAAATCCTCAAATTAATAAAAAAAAGAATAAAACCATGTTTCTAAAACTCAGCAAATCTCCTAATTTAATATATTTCGCGAATGAAACAAATTCCGATTTGTGTTTATCGAAATTTAAATCTGCCAATCGGAGTATAAAGTAAAACGGATACTCCGATTGTACTTCCAGGCAAATGGCGGATAAAAGAGTAAAACTCTTTTATCCGCCATTTGCCTGGAACTGTGGCAAATCTTCCGAAAGGTGGAGATAAAAAAAACCATAGAAAATATTCTGCTATTGCATAGATGAAATACCAATATCCATTTCAGTTATTGGTTCGTTTTGAAATATTTTTGTCATTTTTATACAATAAACACATAGAGAAAACACATATTTTTAAAACGCGCGCTCTGAATTATAATTTAACTGGCGTATGATGTTATTAAAACGTGCAACAAATATTTATATAAAATTTCAATTATGCGATATAATTATATTCTTATTTACACAGTAATCGGTAAAATTTTAATAAAAATATAAATTTAGAAAATGGAAACATTACTAAAGGAATATATATATACAATAAGAGTATGTAAAGCGCTCGAGTTTGTTTACAGAACTACTAGATTATCGACATATGCCATTTCAGTGCAAATAACGAGATTTATGTTTCCCATTGATGTATATTTAGGAATATGTGCGTGTTACAATACTAATTCAAGAGTTTTTCGGACCGAGAAGCATGGAAATATCTGATATGAGTGTTATATTCTAGAGAGATTGAAGGATATCTTCATTCCAACCTAATCCAAGTGCGGTCAGGAATTCCGTGTCGAGATACTTCTCTGAATTATAAATTTTGAAATTCTAGCGACACAACTTTTTTTGAAATGCGCTAGATACAATTTCCAATTCCCGTTTTTTAATCACAAAGATCGAATTTTCCGAATCTTATTCTTTTCCTTCCTGAAAATATTTTAATTAAAAGATTTCAAAACATTCGTATTAAAAAATAATAATAATAAAATTAGATTTCTATCGACGGTGATAATTTTAAATGAGAAAATTAATATGAATTTTTTTCTTTATTTTTAAATTAGGAATATATATTAAAAATAAAAAAAGAGAGAGAGAGAGAGAGTGGAGTGTGTTTTAAGATTGATTTGCTGCATATTAATTTAATGAAATCTGAAACGTTCATTTCATAAATAAGCTGGAGGCGGGTGTCACTTTGAGTGTATCCATATATGCAACAATCGTTTAGGTTTTCTCACAATGCCTCAGGCGCTACGCATCAGCGCGTATATGAAGCCCTGCATAAGGCATTTTCCGGAATCATACCTCCTGAGATTTCAATAATAATAATAACGGAATTAAACTTTTAATTCTGAAAAATAACCAAATAATAATAATAATAAGTGTTGATCTATATTTTTTGCTCTATTGTTATTATTTGCATTTTTTCAAAAAAATAATGACGACAATTTAATTTTTCATCTTTTTTTCGGACATTATTTTTTATTGCATTGGTATGTGGGATTCGCACATATTGTCTACCTTAATTTTCAAAGTGATATAAAATAAAACGGATAATTAAAAGTTATTTATCCGCCATTTGCCTGGAACTGTGGTAAATCTTCCTTGGTTTTATTATTGTTATGGAAGACTTTGAGTTAGGAAAAAGGAAAAAAACAGTTCTTAAAGATATCAAGAAAGTCAAAAGTTAGACATTTAAATTATTGAAATACTCGAAAATTCTAATTTTTATCTGTTTTGGCAACATTAAAGTCTAATTTTTAAGTGTGTTTCGTTCACTTGATTAGTTTTTTTTGCCTTACTCTTAATGTTTATAAGGAGTTACTACCGATAAAAGCGTAAAAATTCCATCTTATAAAAAGTACAATTATCCAGTAGAGTGATTATTGTTAAACGTCGTGTCATATTAAACATTTCTGCTCCGGTTGGAACTAATTGAATGATATGCATAAAAGAAGAAAAATAAAATAAAATAATGATAATCTAACGATTGGCAAATGCACATTCGACATTCAAAATAATAAAAAAAAGGATAACGAATTGCTTAATCAACGATGATGTAAGCCAAGTTAAGGAAAATAGAAAAGTTTTTAAGTTTCGAGAGACCGGATTGACAGTTTCAATCAATTTTTGCTTCGACTAATTTGATGAAATTACTTTATCCGATTAATTTATACCAATAAGTTAATGTCGATTCGGTTAATGTATAAAAGTTATACAAAACATGCAACCCGTATTTTTCGCTTAACTGTTGTAAAAGGAAGCTAAACTAATGCTTCAAATTTCCTGCAGACCCCATCATATCCGGCTTGCAGCAGCAGATTAGTCTGCGGACAAACAACCGTATTGAAAAGGCTTCTGACGTGAATTTTCCAGATAGATCAGTATCTGCTCATAACGAAGACTTTGTGGTGTGTTTAATCCGATGATGGCCAACGAAAAGATCGCTTCAGATCGATTGAAATTACCATATAGATGCAGAAATGTTGGAATGAGGCGACGTCTCTCTTTCTCTTTCTCTCCACTACTGCTACTATTACTTTTGTCCTAAAATGTTTCTCTCTGATTTATACAAATGGCTTCTAACTTAAATGACGAAAAAAGAGAAAGGTAGAGAGAGAGAGAGAGAGAGAGAGAAAATGGACAATGGGAGAAATGAGATAATATAATGATCTTCTACTACCTTTCGCCATTATATCTTTGTTTAGACTCAAATGTTAAAGAATATTTTCACTTTGTGAAATTTAATAACTTTTGGAGTATTCTCAATCGAATTTCGTTACTGATAGAGAAGAATGTTATCTTTAAAATGTATCAATGCATTGATATGCCGAATATAATATATCTTCCAGACGAGTTACATGTCCTTTAGCGGAATTATTTTTAATGATTTCTTTCCAAACTTTGTTCGGATGGAGATTTCCCCGAGCCAATTTTTCGTATTGTTAAAAGATAATTTTATTTTTACGGAAACAAAACGGAAAAATTAAATAAGGGAAAATAAATTGGATGGCTGGAAATGTCTTTAAGGTGTGAAGATAAATTATGCGTAAAAAAAAAGAATAAATAGAAACGTAAACCCGAATTACTAAAGTAATTAATTAGCGCATTGAACACACAGATTTTCTACGATACTTGTAAAGAATTGTATAATTTTAACACGTTTTTTAATCTTAAAAATCGAGTTTCCGGCAGATTAAAATTAATTTTCGAAAACTTCCGATTGCGACTGGTAAAAATATAATTGATGTAAGAGGGAAAGAAAGAAAGAAAAAAAAAGGAAAAATTTTTATCACTTACATGGTTTTAGGTGGAGGACTTTCCTCACCTGCCCGTCTGGTAATGATAGACAATAATTTATCGTTCACATCATCATCCATCTTTGACGTTCGATTGTTAAGTGAAAATATCTCCCATATGGGCATCCAATCCTCTACCAGACTGGTGCAGAGACGAACCCAACAGTCTCCTGTTGGTATCACGCTTTAAAAGTGGTACTTCCATATGTTCCGGTGAGGAATTGGGACTGGAAGTGTGTTGGAGGAGGGGTACACCTTGCTCACGATAGAAGGGACAAGACAACACTGCAGACTCCGACATGTCACTGTCTGACAGACTCTCCATCGACGCTAAGTAACGTGGTTCTATCTGTACTCTTACGGTTATGGGACAAGAAGCAAGATATAATTCCATGTCCATCGACGAGACGGACGACGGTCGCGGTGTGTCGCATCCATCCGGATCTGTTAGCTGCAAATCTTGTGGAGACGGTAGATCAACTACTTCGACTTCCCAAGTTTTGGTATCAGACGACGAAGGCGAATCTCTTATGGGTAAAGGGAGTTTCGGTTGAACAGCTGGACCAGGAAGTGTCACCTGTTGAGTCGGACACTTCGGTCGCGGTGCAGGAATAACTACGTTATTTTGTACTGGAACACCGGGAACACATAAATACGGTCCAGTTAGACCGGGACCGTTAAGCTTAGATTTATCCAGTAACTGAATATCGTTGGTTAACGGTTTGTCGTTTTTAATGGGCACAACTTTAGCACCACCGGTTTCGGGACCGTCGCAGTTCATGACACATACGGCCAACAAGACGAATCCACCCAAACCCATGATAACTGGTCCGACGTAAGTTAAATTATGTAAGTGATACTGTCGTGTTTGATCGAGTACCTGGACAGTTTTGTTGTTCTCATTCACCGCTTCGGTCGAAAGAGGTTCTGCGTAGAATCCTACAACAGACATCGCCATACCGGCCGACAATAGGAAGACACCACAACTCAGCGCTTTACAAACAGCCCAGAAACATTGAGGGGTAACTTGACTACGAAACTGTTCCCAACGGCTTATTTTCTCACCTTGTTCTCCTTTTTGATTCGATTGCTGATGGGACGAAGCACGTGGCCTACCTCTTCCGGGTGTCACAGGTTGTCCCTGTCCTGTTCTTCCTGTATTCTGTTGTCTGAGTTGGCGACCTATAACAGCAGCACTGTTCATATTCGAATTTTGAGTCGGACCCGTCACATGACAGCAGACACAAGCTCAGAGTTTCCTGGGAATTGACAGAACACGGTCGGCAGTCGGTAGCATCGAGGGAGAAGACGCATGCGCCAGATCAGCTCACTCTCCCTTCAGGGTGGTCGGGTGACAGGTGAACTACCTGGAAAATTCTTTTTTATAATTATTTTTCTCTTCAATCCCTCTCGTAATAAGACATATTATACTCGTTTGGTCTCGTATTACTGCCAAAGACAAAAGGTAAAACTGTAATCGTTTAAATAACGCAGCGACGTCATCGCTCCTTACGTAAGCAGACGAATTTCCTCTGGCATGCTTTGCTGCTATGTGAACAACGGCAGCATTTAAAGAATCGCTTCCATGCAAGCTAATTTCATAGTTGGGTCACTGTGGACGAAACCTCATAAATAATTTATTAACTACTACTAAATATTAGCTTTGGTACATAAAGATGCAGATTTATGGAAAACAACAACATCGAAATTCTTGTTAACCGAGCAACAAAATTAAATAATAATAATTATTATTATAATTACGCATCCTTAACGACGATTATGCCGAAAGATATTTTTATTTACATCGTCTCGATAGATTTTTTAACTGGAATTTTTCTATGGAAACTGTAATTAAACCGATCCAAGTTCTTAAAACGTTATCTTCTACTATACAACCTTATCGACGTTTTGGTCAAAGAACAGAATGAAGCAGTTAAGGTTTCCATTTATCGAGCATATTTTAGCGAAAATATCCTTTAACGCATAGGCTACACCTTTATTGAGCATAAATAATAATCGTTCAACCATTGATCGCGGTAATTTTTGCGGCACCTGAGCATAAATTTCGGCTTTAAAAACATTATTTTAACGTTTTCCTCGTAAATTAAACCGATTGAGCTATTAAACTAGTATTTTTAGTCCGCATAAAAGTCCCTATTTCGAATTTCTTGGGTTCTAAAAAAATTAATTTCTTTCGAGGACGAAGTGGTGAATTTATGAATATTTCCGATAAAATTTCCAAAAATTTGTCATTTTTAATCGTCAAAACTTTATAAACGGTCGATTTCGACATTTCGGGTAAGTTTTTATATACAAGTAGCTGTCCGGTAAATAGAAAAATTAACGAGGATTTAATTAACGAGGTAGAAAAAGAGGTGATGATAATAAATTAAAAATTTTTGACTTAAACGGACAATGGATTCGTTTTATCGTCTCTCAGTTTATTGTAATCGGCGCATCAAGCTCATTTAACATAACATAAAGCCGTCTGTCAACAAGCATGAATGTAACTAAGACGAGATGATTATGAACAGGGCATAACGATAATAGAGCAGAATAATTAACTGTTAGCTCTTGGTCGATGCTAGAATGCACTTCAAAATCCTGTTTGTAATTAGGCTGGGTGGGGCCAGCGATCTGGATCTGGGTGGTCCATTCGGATAGTTTGTAGTCAAGAAAATGGGTGGAGTAAAAGTCTACTTCCCTTCAGACACTCTCACCTGTCAGTGAAATCTGTTTATCGGATCGTGCTTGCCAGAAATATGGAGCATCGAACATGGAAGGTGATCGTCCATTCCGAAAATATTATCTAACTTTCTTACAGTATTTTCTTTTCTTTTTTCACGGATAAATATTTATAACTTAAATAAATTTCTATGCTTTTAAAACTTGCAGAAAAAAAATAAATATATAATTCATTTCTGCTGACATTAAATATAGAAGGAGTAATGGAGAAATGTAAAATCTTGAGGATACGTCATCTGCAGTAAATATCCCGTGACGGAGCTATCGCTTTGCTAGCACACTTGTAAGTTCATGCCAAGGGAAATTCCATTCGGAAATTCTGGAAGCAGGTGGAGTGTATCGAAAGCATGGTTGACTGAAAGATTTCTACCTGGAAACGAATCTGAAGTATTAAATCAACGCAAACATATAATTTGTTTCCAAATAGCGGCTAAGCTCACTTGTCAGAAATTTGATCGCCTAGATAACTTTTAAAGATAATTTCGAGCATCACACCGTTGTTTTTCACTTCTAAAGACATTTTTCTTACTTTATATGATTAATATTTTAAAATATTTTGTATGTTAATGCTTATTGAAATACGATATACTCGCTTTTATCGACAATAATCGTTTTATCCAACGACTTCTGTTCTTTCAACATAGAAGACATAAATACGAATATAGAGGGAAAAAATATTTTAATATAATTTTTTAATATTCAATGCAATTCTAGAAACAATATTTTATAAAAAATAATAATTACAATAATAAAAAAAGTGAAAATCATTTTGGTAAAAAGTAATCCATGTGAACAACTGTTCACGTATCACATAAAATTATTTTATGAAATAATTTTACGAACACGCAATAAAAAAATGTTTTCTCGGTCTAGATGATTATTATTTCTAGTAACTTAATGTAAAAAATTCATCTTGAAATTTTAAAAACTTGGTTAAAAATAAGGTATTTTATTCCCGAAATATCGCTGAAATAATTTTATGTAGTAAGAGTTTTTCTATAAAACCGCAAAGGAGAATTGCCAACAAGAAGTAACCAAGTTTTCGTATGCTTAACTGCCAATTTTTATTGCGACAAAATACTCATCTTGCAGGGAAAAGTATTCCAAAATAACTTTAAAAGACACAAGAGGCGATCTAGGAACTAAATATAACCTGCAAAATCCATTTGGAAGCTTTAGTTTATTTATTGCTTTCTATTTTCCCTCTTGTCTCTTTGGTGTACATAAGAAACCCGTTCGACTAAAAGACAACATCGCATTTAATGATTTCTCTTTCACTTTTTTCTTTTAATCGTACTTTTGTTTGTCAACTTTACTTATTAAAAAAAAACTGCTAAATGTGCTTAATAATTCATTAGCTGTTTAATCTGTACAAAGTTAGTTGGTAATACCAATTACAGAAATATAAAATTTATGACTATAACAGTTTTTGATCATTGATTATCATTATTAGCATCTAATTTCAGAAACAATTAAAGTAGATTATCTTAATGGAGTTGATAACCTTCTATTCTGGTTTTATTATAATTAGTTCAGGTTAAGATTTCATTATAATTAAACAATTTACTCGAGTTCGGGTGTAGATTGGGTTTCATTAATTTTTGACTGATTTCTCTTGATAATTTCATCCAAAATAATTCTACTATAACGTTTTTAAAATGTAAATAACGTATGTGTAGATTTCTCAATTGGTTTAGCTTAATTTTCTGTTTTGAAAGTAGAATATTTTATATGGATAGATATCGTCAACTTCAGTAGATATAAAAGAGTCCACGTCAATCGAATATTTATAAAATTCGTTTAAGTACAATACCCCGGCATAGAACTTTCCATGTTATAAATGCGCATATACACGAAGAAAATCGAGAAGAAAATAAAAGGAAAACTTTAGAATTTTAAGTGAGAGTGATTTATGTTGCCATGTTTAAATCCCAGTGCAAATGTCTAATTTGATTTCATTGCTTTGGTAGTATAAGAAAAGATGCTCCTAACAAGCGCACCGTTTCTAGTAACGAGCAATTTTTCTACTGTCATATTATAAGATATCAATTTATCATACAATATTTCATTATTAAAAAAAAGCTATGAAATAAATAAATCATATATATATATATACATTTGCATCATTTATATTCAACCATATAATATTTCTTTAAAAATACGCTTTAAATATCTCTCGCAAATAATCTGTTATACTGTTTTTAATCTCATAAAGGTCATTGGAAATATGATAGTAATAAATTTATTGTTATCAATTTTTTTAAAAACTTTTTTCCTATCGTGGAGAACATTTTTCATAACAAGAGTGCTGTTTGTGAATGGATCTCCTTGCATATTCAAAGGTAGAACGTGGCAAACCAGTATTTTTCGAATGCGCCATTCTGTAAATGATATGTAAATGGAGACCACTAATGAGGTTTTTTTTATTTGTTTTTACTTTTTGACGGAAGAGAAACTAAAGAATATGAATTATGAGACGTAACGTTTGAATAAGAAAACTAGGATTTCGGTTTTAAAACAAATCTCAGATAAATTGGAATCTTATTTGAATAATGCCCCATAGAATAAATAAATTTAATAAATTTAATTTGTTGAAATTTTAAGTTCGGTTATAAAAAGTAAACTCAAGTTGAATATTCGATTTTTATTAATAATAAATAAAGCAAGTTCAATTTTATGTTCAGTTTTAAGTTCAGTTACTAACGAAAAAATCAGATTAATTTTAAGTAACTTGTGCAATGAGTTAAGCAAGACTGAGTTTAGTTTCATTGTTGAATTTTAAGTTCAGCAGCTACTAACGATTAATCGAGCTGAATTCAATTTCAGTTTGAATGAACAGAACAAATTAAATTTTAAGTTCAGTTTCAAGGAATAATTCAAATTGAATTTTTAAGTTCAGTTTCAACGAAAAATACAAGTTGAATTTTAACTTAATTAAATGGTCTTATTTATTGTAATAAAACTAAAATTCAAGTCCGAATTAAAATTCTTTTACAATGAAATAAAGAAGATTAAATTCAAGTTCAACTCAACAAAATAAAACAATTTGAATTGAACTTCAATTATTTACGAGTAACACGGATTCGTAACAACCATTTCGGCATCTATAAAACAGATGAGTAGATGATAACAAATTATTAATTTAGGAGTAACTGAAGGCTAATGTACTCTAAATCCAATTTCTGCTTTATGTCGTCATAATATCGATGTTAAATATCAATAAATTTAAATTTCTCAGTTCATATAGTCGGTCTACAGAATATATTTTAAATAAATAATTCTTTGAACGTATCTATTATCTTATTCAATCAATAATCTGGTGTAAAAGTTCTTTATCAACTTTAGCAATGTTTTAAATGCCTGTTTCTAAGTTATCGAAGTTGATTAGGCAGTGCAATATTTGTTGACACTTAGTGAATCTAGACGCATTTTGAGCTGTCATTAAGTATTACACGTCCCAAATTCGAGACATTGTTTAAACAAATTAAGCGTGTAATTTTTATAAATATTTTCTGGCGAGATACGAGAGAGTAAACAAGAGAAAAAAATATATATATGTAATTTATCGTCTTCTTCGACATAATTATTTTTTTATTTTTTTTTTACCACAAACAATTCGGAATTTTTAACTTTCAGTAGGAACATTAAAGGTGATAAATTGTAGAATTCTGATTCAATTTTCGACGTCGATCAAGTATATCAGGAATATCGAATATCAAATTTTCTTTCAATTCTAAAGAATAAAGAACATGAAGTAGGTGCCTCGGGTACTATTTTTCAGTTTATCATCAAACACGCGAGCACTTTTGACCTTCAGAGTGGATGATTAATGTCTTTCTCACATTTTGCCATCAAAACAGAAATGGCGACTCCCCACAGCACCATCTGGACGAAGCCATCGCTTGAATATATAACGTCGACTTTCTTTCTAGCTTTTAAACTGCTACACTACGATGACATAAATCCCTCAATACGCGACTTCTTATCGCCTCACGTACGTCACGTGTCTAAATTATCATGTCATTACCTGGGGAAGATGCAAAGTAAAGGCTGCTTTCGCTATCTGTGCAGCTGCAGCTGCTCGGCCGCATCACGGAAGAGAAATGACAACTTGAACCAAGTTGTTTCGCTACGAAAGACACCTTCCGTATTGTCTTTATAAATTTTCATTAAGAGAGAAAATTCAGTTTAGTTTTCTGGGTTTACCAATTCGGTAACAGTTTCTCTCGGACGTGAATTATTTGGACACAAATTTCTTTGTTTACGAAAATCGTTTCATTCCTTTTTATTTTTTCTTTCCAAGTGTGTGTGTTTATCAAGATGTTTTGGTCCGGGTATCAAGTTATCTATAAACCGAGTTTCTACCTCTTTCAATAACGGCCATCGAACGACCGACAACATATTAGATTTCGGGGCAGTAACAAGTTGCTATCACCCTGACACTGACGTCGCCTAGGTAACCGTACAGAAACCAATAGAAAACAAGCTATTCAATGACGACATTATCCACTCTACCAGAATTGTTGACCTTAAATGGAGAATGTCACCCAGTATAGTTAGAAAACTTTCCGCTAGATGGCACGTATGACATATGTTAAATAAGTATTGCCAATTTTAAACGTACGAAATTATCTTCGATTTTATCTCGACTATTACTTAAAATTTAGCTCGCCTTTAAAATTTTTTCTTAAACGATGACCAGTTCTAAATCCATCTTAAAGGAAACTACTTCGATAGCTCTTTTATCAATTCGAAATCAGAGATTAACAAGAGCATAGCCCCTATCTATTCAGGTCGCCATTTTTTTTCTTTTTTTCATGATCGAAACAGAGTTTAGTTTAAAACTAATTAACTGGTGATTTTCTTAATGGAATTAGATCTACTTCAACAACAAAAAATTATCGCGAATCGTTTCTAATATGATTTGTCACTGTAACATTTAATTTTTTTCGCGTTATATAAAAAAATAAATATAAACCAGAGAATTTCGGAAAATAAAAAAAAAATCGCTCTTTGTTTTGTTACCGAAACATCAAATTTTGGTTTATTTTTCTCTTTTTTTTTTAACAAAGAAACATTAGATATTTGGGTTGAATACAAGAACTGTTTAGAGTCTTGGTTAGATAATTATAGTTCTCTGGTTTTGTCATGTTCAATAGATACTTAGCTGAATGCCTTGGTTCTTTTATTGTGTTCATCGCACCTGTTCTACTGTAACTATGTCTTTTATCTGCAAAACCTTTTTATAAGGAATATCGACTCATGGCATTCTCTTAATTAAAAATCTTATCTCGTATTCTTTTTATTATTATTATTATTTTTATTTTTTTAGATAGAAGAAAATACCTGTTTAATATTTCCAGAAAAATTTTATGTTCTATATCGAAATCTCTGATAGAATTTTATATATTCTGAATAGGAAATGATGGATGAATCGGGGTCGAATTATTTGTCCGAATATTATTTCTTGAGCCGATTTGCATGTAAGAAGCATTGGAAATATTTCCTGATACAAAACATGCTCTTTTTTGTGTATTTCTGACATATTTTTGACCTTAAATGACGTGGAAGAGTTAGAATTTCTACTTAAAAATAATATCGGTTAAGAACCCGTCTATAAAATTTAAGTAATAATATTCGACTTATTAAAAATCTTCAAATATCAAAAATATTTTTAACGGAAATCAGTTTTGAAAAAGTAAAAAAAATTACTTGCTTAAGTTCTCGGATTTCATAAAATGCAGTTTTAATGATAATTTATAATGAAGAAATTCGATCTGCGTGACTAAAGTATTTTTAAATTCTATTAACAGCGTATTAACTCTAAATTTAGAAATTAATTATTCACGCCTACAGCATAAATCCATATACTGTTATTTTTATGCATTTCAGTACCTTGTTAGGAATAAATCTAAGTCAAAATAATAAAAGAAAAACTAAACTGCACTAAAATTAATACAGTTTCATTATAGAAAGTTTAAACTTTCATGAATAGATTCTGTTATTCCCCAAAATGTCTTACAAAAAAATTTCATGAGATTAAATCCAATTTTAGTTCAATTAGAAAGATGTCTACAGCCTAGTTTATACTTCAGATTATGCTGTATTTAAATATGATATTTATTTTATTTATTATTTTTTCACATTTTGTAAATTTGAATGCGAATTTAGAAACTTTTTCGCATTTCAATATCTATAAAACTATATCCGATGCATTTATTCTCCAAGTGATCAGCTAAAAACTCCTCTTCATCTTATCGATGTCAAGTTCAAATCGACTTTTTTCAATCTTTATTTCAAAAAAATACATGGCTCTATTTTCTTTCTTCTTTCAGTTCAATATACCACAATCTATCTTCAGATCCAACAGGCTAGCTAAGAAACAAGTTTTTTTTATATACAGAGTAATCTTGAAAGTTTCATTTTACTTCTGTAAATTTTTTACTTTTCTTTAGTGTAAATTTTTATTTTTAGTCTCACTGTATTTCCAAGTTGTTTTTATCGCATTAAAATAACTTCTTTATTCGTTTAACTGATTGAAAATTTTTGATATTTTAAGCATTAATTATAATGCAGAGATTTTGAGTATGGATGAGATCTTATTGTTTGATTAAAGTTATTTTAAGGTTATACGTTCTTTACGAGGGCTATAAGGCTGCTAAACATTTAGGAGTCCATCGTGGTTTAGTAATATTAGCGATGGGATCATTCAATGCTTTAAAGAACGAAAATCAATCGACTGGATCCGATTCCATCTAAAAAATGAGGAATGGGATCGGGATTCGATTCCGGTTCCTTCAAGTAGAAAACTATACCTCTTCCAGACGGCCGCCTGGTTGGATTTATAAGCCTTTTCCATGATAAATTTTCCTAAACATATTAATCTTTCTATTTTTAAAAACTATTTTAAATATGTAAAAAAATAATTAGCAAAAGCAAAAAAACATAAATATTTTTTATTTTTTTTATAGAAAACAATAATAAAACTTTTAAATGCATAGTAAGTTAATTATAAACTTTTAATAGATTTATTGTAGCCGTCACTAGGTAACATGCCAACCTCGTATTAGAATCGAACAGAGTAACAGACGAATCAACGGGAATAGATCCCGGATCCTCCTGACTATTTAATAGAAAAATGCAATCAGGCCGAGTAAAAACTTCAAGTTTACTAAAAATCGATATCACGTTTAATTGCGGATATCAACAAAATGTCAAGTTAATTTACATTTTAAAAAGCAATTTTCGAATAGATGACGAAAATTGACGAAAACTTTTCCTCCTGGAAATTATTGATTGATTCCCAATTTTAAATAATTTTTAATTAAAAATAAAATTTTCTGAAAAATTTCTTCGCGGTTAAAAGTTTCTAATTTATTATAACATTTTCAACAAACCAAATAATTATAAAATAGAAAATTATCGATATTGTAACAGGATCTCTCAAATAAGTCATAATGTAGAAAAGAAAATATAAAATTAAATGAATAGTATACTCTTGAAATCCTACACTTGATAAATTTTCATTGATAAGTTAATTTTATCTTTCATTTATAAAATCATAAATCCACAATGACTTCGACTTTCAGTAGAACACGGATTTATTTCTTCAGTTCAGCCAAGTTAACGATTCATTGAATAATTTTATTTTTTGAAGAATAAGATACATCGCACGCAAAAAAGCACTTCTACATGCCGAATCCGGATCTTTCAGTTGTAATATTTATTGAATTTGCTTATTGCTAGCACAAAATTTATAGATGTTTTGTGCATCAGTCATAGAGACGTTTTCTGATATTCTAATTTTTCCGAATTACTTTTTTCTTTCTTTGTACGGTTATATTTTTGTAAAGTATTTCTCTCTATGGATAAAACTTCGGAACATCCTATAGAAAATTTGCTTCTTTATATTATCATATTACACTGTTATGGTTGATATTTTAGTCATGTTTTACAGATATTGAGATAACAAAACAACTATTAAGTAATATAATAAAGCAACCATTAAGCGAAGATAATATGTTTATAAAATAAAAATGACAAAAGTTTGTTGCTATGATTGCTTGCATTTAAATGTTTGCCCGGCTTTAAGAGATAATTGTTGGTCATTGTTGATGGAGTAGAACTTACTCGGATCGTTTTGTCACTGCTACCAGACCGTATTGAGAGACATCCATATCCTTGTAATGACACTTTCCGAATGGAAGGATATACCTGTATTTCTAGAAAACCCTTCTCCTGTTTTTTTTTTCCATTATCTTCTCTCGACCTTTATTGCATTCATGACTGACGATGGGAAAACACGAAAAACTCCAATTTATATTTTATTTTGAAGATTACTTGACTTCGGTAAATAAGACTTTTCTAAAGTAAAAGGAAGGAAAAAAAAGTTATTGTATATATAATCCCCTTTTACTTTTTTTTAAATGTATTAGGCCTATATAATAAGACCAATAATTTTTATTAAAAAAAATATGGCCGAGAATTTCCATCACAATATTTAATGTCAACTGAAAATTTTAATGGCAAATTTTCGCTAAATTAGCTGCAAGCAAAATAGTTTTGGCCCATTAAAATCACTTAGGAATATTAATATCGATTCTCATAATATACTTTATATATATATATGTGTGTGTGTATATTAATAATAAAAAAATGTCGTAAAAAATTTACTTAGTTCTTCAATGGAAAATTGTTTATAATTTCTTTTTTCGTTTTAATTTACAAAATTAATTTTGATGTTTCGGCCTGAAAAAAATTTAATTAATAATATACAATGTAAATTTTTAAAATATATATATCATTTTTTAATTTTTTTGAGAGGATGTTCATGATATAGGTACTTAAGTACGCAAAAATTTTCGGACTTTATGACACGAAAACGTTAGAAAAAAAAATCCCCTAAAGAGGTCTTAACAGAGTATCTTACATCAAAATAGTTATAGCTTGAGGAAAAAAAAATTTTATCTTTGTGCCGTTTGTCTACGTACATGAACACGATTGACAGGAAGTAAACATGCCAGGTACGAAGGTCGTTAATCAGTTTAATGTCGTAGTAACTACAATAAGGTGCAGTTTCGATCTAACAGTAATTGAAAGTCAGTCGGGCGATATTGACTTACTACGAGTTAATGTTTCTTCTTCTAATAAGAATGAATAAACATTTCAAGTCGGTGGAAATTAAATACAACTTTCACTCTTAAAATTCTAAAATAATAATAGTAATAATAATGATGATGATAATAGTAATTTTAGTGGTAACATTTAATTGAAAATTTGAAAATTTAATTTGATTGAAATATGCAATTATATCCACGATGAAATTTGATAGATCATTAGTTACCGGACTGCATACGTTTTAAATGAAACTCATTCACCAAACTTCGGAATTTTAACCTGAAAGTTTTGAATTTTTATCATTTATAATTGCATCAAAGAGGTTATACGCGCGACATGCACTGCTGCTTTCGAAACTTGAAAAGTCATTAAACTATACGTAATTAAATGAATATCTTTACGTGTGTCTCTTATTTAAAACTCAAAATTGAACAGATTTCCATACTGATATACCAAACGTCTTCAAAAGTTTAGTAAAAAAATTACTGTAGTGTCGTATATAATCTTGACGGAAATAATTATTTCTCATCTTATTATCTTCTTGGCATAATTAAAATTTTTATTCAATTACACGTTACAAAATTATTAATAAAGTTTAAGAATTATATTTTAATTATTTTGCTGATGAATTTTATTATGATGAAATTTTTTTTTGTTTTTGTTTTATCTTCTTCTTTAAGAAAGTTTGTTTCAGTTTTAATATCGTGTGATGGGAAAATGTTTTTGTAATCGAATCTGCTGTCAACATGTTAGCAATTTTACCAAGCTGAAGATTGCCAGTCTTAACTGCTGATTACAATGTTTACATAGCGACAAAAGGTCATTAGCCTCTGTCCATCGATAATATTACTTTCGTCTTTGGCAGGTCTTGTGCAGCATTAATAAGAACGAAGAAAAATCTATTTTGCTTCGATGGCTACAGGAAACATTATTTAAGTACACGCGACACGAATTTGCTTACCAAAATAATATTGAAAAAAATATATATATATACTGTAGTAATATTATTTAAAGGAGCAAAATATTATTTTTTTTTACTCTATAAAATTTTATTTAAAATACAAACAAGCAAATCTTTAACGTAATTGCGTTACATTTTTTATGGATCGATATTTGCAAACAAAGTGGAATTTTGAAGAGTGTCTTGGGAACGTTTGCATTTTTTATTATTATTATTTTTTATTTTAATAATAAATGCATACAGTACTTTACATCGAAACATGCTTTAAAGTATCCAGTTTTCTTGCAATTATCTTTAGCAGTTTTGAAGATTGCAGATTAATTGAAAGTCTGTTGTTTGGGTCGTAAGTTACAATTAATTTGTCCCAATCAAGTTGTCTCTCCCCCTCTTTCTCTTGCCAGACAACAGGTGTTGTTAGACACGAAACGACCTTTAATTACCTCGCCATTTGGGTTTGTTCTAGCACTTTGGAAATAATAAATTTCTCGAATTAAGTCTGTAATAAATCACATTAAAACACTGTTGAAGTTTGGATAGAACAAATACGTGAAGGTCATTGTTTCCCTTTATATAATTTTGGCTTGAATAATTTTCAATTAACTCCCTCCAATGCGCTCATTAATTAATATAGATTCGTGTGTATACGTGTATGTGTGTGTTTAATGACGATATAGTATTATAATTTTAACATTTATCGCGTTTTAAAATCTTTAAAAAGATAAAAAGTTCGGCACGAGTTTTGCGATCCTCACAAAATTAAGAGATGGAAAAGTTTAATAAGTATCACGCTAGAAAAATAAATAAAAAGATACCGAAAACCAAACAATTTATTTGGACTTTGTAAACTTCTATATATACGTATGTAGATGTATATACACATATATAGATATAGATATATAAGAATTTGACCGTATTCTTTTATATGCGAGGATTTACGTACTATTTGTGCTTTAATCTGCGATTAGGAAGGCGAGAAAGTCTTTTAAGCAAACATACCAGAGACAAAGTAAAAGCTGTTTCTCTTCCGATTGGCCATTCATCCCAAAAGGTGGCCTAGAAACCTCTGACATTTTCATTTACTCACACCTGCCTTTAGATGTAATCTGAAAATCTCGATTATTCACAATTACTCTTTCTACTTTCTATTTTTCTGATCACCAGTCAATATTGTCCCTCTGAGAACTCATCGAATCAGTATGTTTCAACTCTTACAGTTACCTAGGAAACCACTTTTCATTAGTCGCACTCCGACTTGCAACGCATCGATACACTTTTCGCCTCTACTTGTTCAGAAACTCTACCTCTAGAACGGTAACGGTCGATTCATTAACCGAATCATTGAAACGTCCTTGTTTAACTCTATCCACCGCAAAATAGTTTTTTTTTTCTTTCTTTCTCATAGTATTTTCTAAAGTTTCTCGAAAAATTTGCATTTTATTTTCTGCGTCACGATATTTTATGCCCGCGTTAATCTAACGTTTTAAAATGTCAACGCTAACGGGACAAGAGTTACCATTCGAAAATTTATTATCTTTATATTGATTGGTTATAATGAAAACTGCCATAAATTTATAGCATTATATCGTGTATTAGATACCAAATCTCCACGTATGTACCATAAAGGTTTTCCGTTGTAAAAAAGTCGGAAAATAATTTTCATTTTTTTTTTTTTTTTTGCTTTTGTTGTAATGGCGACAATGTTGCTGTAAAATACTTAGGAAATGTTTGTTATTCATCCACATCAAAAATAACGATTGGTTTAAGTGCACGATTTTCCATCCGAATGGTAACAAAAATTGATTTTTTTTCCCTATATTACTCATCGGTTTTTACCGTTTATTTCAGATGGAGCTGCGGATATGAGATAAAGGGTTGCCAATTCGCTTACAATCTCTTTAATAGCCTAAAAATAATTATATAATTATTCAAAAAATTTTTAAAAACGATAATTTAATAGATCAAAATTAATAATTTTGTAAAAAAATAATAACAATATAAAATGTAATTAATTCTAAGTGTCGTTAACCGCAAATGTAATAGATACAGATGTAAATTTGAAAATCGAATCAGTTCGGAAAGAAAGACAAATTGAATTTACCATCCGAAACTCAAATCAGATTGGCAAAGATATTGACAATGTCTACAACGTTGCAGAGAATATCAAACGATCATCAGGCATAAAAAAAATATTCCGATAATTCTACCATCATTACGGGACAAAGAGAAAGCTGTCACGTTCAACCTCTAATAGTCATTTAAGATTGGGGATGATGCTCGACCACCAAGATGAATATCCGGTCATTTCGCTAGGATATCATTTGATAAATAACACTGAAACCATAAATTTTAACTAAATATAAAATTTTTCGAACATTTATTAGTCGGTCATAAAACACGATAAGATTGGTCCAAATATTTAGATGAGTAACTAAATGATTTAGTTGATAAATTATGATAAAAGAAAACGGTATGTGGTCTTTGTGAAGTATCGATCGTCGCATCTGGCATTGATTGTCGTGTAATAAGGTCAGTCCAATTCCCGACACTATTCTTTCAGTTTTCGGTCAGGTATTACCTGGATCTATTCTATTCGTAAACAATATCACCAGAGAGAGAAGAACAGTACATCTCAATCGTTACTTAACTTCTACTGCCAGAAAAGTCGAACTTCCTTGAAATTTTAATAGATTACATGTAACCGTACTTAACTGTGTAAATAGCTTTATAGTAATCAAACGAAACGATTGCTGACATTTAAGAAAGGTTAATAGAAAAGAAACGGCTCTTTTATGGTCTATCTTGCTGTTTTCTAACTTATAGGCCAAACCATTGTTTCTAACAACGCGAAAAATCGCAAACAATGAATAGAAATTTCAAGTTGTAAGATGCTATACGCATTCATTCAATGTCTAGCTCGATGTAAAAAGTTTTATTGCAGTACTGAATGCTTGAACGAGTTTATATTTTTCCGTTATAAACTTTATATATCTTATATATTTCAGTGTCTATCAAGATTCTCCAAACCTCACTTATGCCACTCCTAAAACAATAAACATATAAATATACAGTATATATATATATATCCTACTATTTATATGTATAAATCTATAACCATGACTATATATATGTTATAGTTTTATAGATCTAAACCTGTAATCAAGCAGATTCTGTTTTATAGATTTAAATCATCTGCGAAACAGCCAATGTTACGTTTATCATATGTACAGATGTTCGAAAGCTTTACTAACAAAAATGCTTAAAATACATAAAATGCCAAATTTTAAAATGTGAAGCAGTTTATGTGCATTATCCTTGTGATAAAACACAAACTAATAAACCATAGAATATTAATTAAACTAATAGGCGGCAATAATGTGTTATGAACGTTACTAAAAGAGACGAGCATGTTAAATTACCAAAAATGTTTTATTTATTTGATGAAATTCTTGTTTTATTAAAAGATTTTTAACATTTTAATGCGGTTTAAAAGATGTATGGCTATTACTAGTATAAATAAAGTTTTTATAATATATTAATGGGCAAAATATATTTTATTTTCTTTTATATTAAGATTAAAAACTCTGGAACTATCTAAAAATTTGAGATTTGGCACATAATCAAAAGGTATTCATCTCGCTTTTAGATCAAGGTCGAATATATACTTCTGGCAAAGAATTACATTTATTAAAATTGCCTAAAGTCTCGTTCAATTTTTAGGAACTAATATCACGAAATAAAAAGTTATGAGATTACGAAACATGTTTACTTGTGCAAAGGCCTATGTTATTATAGAATTTTTAATTAAAAAATATTAAAAAATCGATGTTTTCAAATGTTAACACGAAAACAAACAGTTTCCTTCGTAATTCAATGAGAACAAACCTTTAACAATGTCTCTTTAATTGAATGCTATACACTTTTTAAAATAAAATTTTCAATTTTTCAAAGCAATGGGTTTTAATCACAATAATATATTAATCTTTAAGAATCTTATAATTTAATGTTGAATCAGCTGAAATGAGAGGTTACTGTTTTAAAACATTGTAACAAAGTTTACAACTAAAATTGAAAATACAATTTAATGAACTTTTATAATGATATTTTTTTAAATAAAAAGCGGAAAGCGTAATTCGGATGAATTTACTGCTTAAACATTAGAAACAGTACGATATGCGAGGTATACAAATAGCGGATATAACAGGACCTCTTTCACTCTCTTTTGAGGTTTACAAAATTAAACTCTTTTTTTAGTTTATCTAACGGATAGTATCAAATACAATACTTATTATACAATATGGTCACGAAACACTGTACTCAGGGAAGATATTAGGTAATGATATTTGCTTGCTACCATTACGCTCACGTTCTTTGTAAAAATTAAACCAACCTACACTTGAATCTTTTTTTTTTCTTCTTTTCTTTTGAAAGTAATTATATCGAAATTAAATAATGTCATCCGTTATTTTATTAAGAGCAAACAACGATGAAATTTGCTTGTATATAACCCGCGTTAATATGTCGTGATCAAAATTTTTGACTAAAATTATGTCAATATGTTATCGTGTTAACTCCACCCTTCATTTTTGTCACCCTTGTGAATTGGACAGATGTTAACCAATAAAATACAAAATAGTGCAAGGAAATATAATCGAAAATTGATCGGAATAACATTGAACTTGTCCCGAAGTATAATTGTTACAAATGACACGACCCGAATTTTTTTTTTTGCTTTCCTTTTCTTTAGGAGATAACTGATTTTGAGGGCTATACTGCGACATAAAAAGGTAATAGTAGTAGTAATAGTTGGCCTTAACAGATATACATAGAATGTTAGGATCTATCCAACAGTTTCATTGGATACGTTTAGACAAGTCGATCTTCGCAGTCCGTTAGCACATAGGCAGTTTTTTTTTTTTTTGTAAATGTATATAATAATTCACCGAATATCTGGTTGCATTTCTGGTACAGTCAAATAAGGTCCAGCAGAGGAGAAATTATTCATTTTCGACTTATCTATCATTTGAATGTCGTTTGTTATCGGTTTATCAGTCTTAATTGGCACTACTTTAGAACCAGCTGTTTCAGGACCGTCGCAGTTCATTACACAAACGGCCAATAACACGAATCCTCCTAAACCCATAATAACTGGTCCTACGTACGTCAAGTTATGTAAATGATATTGACGACTCTCATCTAATACTTGGACAGTTTTATTACCTTTCTGAATTTCTTCTGTGGAAAGAGGCTCTGCGTAGAATCCCACTACCGACATCGCCATTCCGGCCGACAATAGGAAGACACCACAAGTCAGCGCTTTGCAAACAGCCCAGAAACATTGAGGTGTGACTTGATTTCGGAACTGTTGCCATCTACTTATTTTCTGTCCCTGTTCACCTTTTTGGTTGGTCTGAACGGTATGATGAGAAGAAGCACGTGGACGACCGCGACCGGGCGTAATCGGTTGTGCAAACGACACAGAAACTCGTCCGGCATTATGTTGTCTAAGTTGTCTGCCAACTACAGCCGCACTACTCATTTTTGGCAATGGCCTTTCATGACAAAAACTCAAGACGGTGGAAACCACAGGCTCGCACTTGACAGAACACGGCCTGCAATCGCTGGTATGGCAGCACGGCGCATGAGCGAGGTTAGCTCACTTTACCTTTAGGGTAGCTGGGTGGCGTAGTATGGCAACTTGGGCGTGCACTGCCTCGTTAGCAATTAATAGAATTTGCACAAAAATATATAATATATAAAATTAGAAAGATTAAAATCCACATTTTTTAGTTTAGAAAGAATTTTTTTCTTCCTCTTGTTTATTTTGGTTAATTTAAAAATTTGTTTCTAAAGTTGCTAGTCAATCTTTGCATCGACTGCTAAAATTAAAACGAGATTACCAGCCAAAGTGTCTCGATCCGCTTGATTAAAACTGTGACGTTAATCGCTTTTCGAAAACTTATTTTCTTTTCTTTTAATAAAGCATTTTAAAAAATCACATTCTTTTCTTTTTTTTTTTTAAATCGAGAAAATCCTCTAAAACTCCAAAATTTTCAGGAAAAAGTAGGCGAAATTTCTTACATAGCTCATTAAACATGCAGCAATTTTCAAGGCGCGAAAAACTTTTATAAAAGTTAACATTTTTAAAGCAGAAGTTTTATAATAATAATAATAATAATAATATTTTTTTCCTTTAAAACTTTATTCAAAGTTTTGATCCAAACACCTTATGAATATAAAAGAGACATTTTTGAAAAGAATCCAATAAAGTTCGCTATTCGTGTGATTCCAAGGCAAGCAATTTAATAACAATTATGAAAAGAAACGATTTTTAAAGGAATGTTTGTCATTAGATGAAGATGACAGAATTCTGCATCGATTCTTCTTGCTAAATTACATTACTTCAATTAAATTATATTTCCTCCCCTTCAATCTGGACTGTATAATTGAAAATTGTGTCATCCGGAAAGCTGCAAATTTAGAAAATAAAAAAACTAAATTAATAATTTCATTTATTTCAGAAGAATAAAGTCGAAAACAGAATTTTGCTTTTCATTACAAGATAGTTAAAAGAACAATCGCAATAATTAAACTCGTTCCATTAAAAAAATTATATTAAATTATCCGAAGTCGGGAGTTTTAAGATGGTGAATAGAAAGCCTGTTATTCTTTTAGAATTCGTTTCTTTGAAGAAAGAGAAACTAGCTGTCTTGTCAGTTTATACAGTTACTTCTAGAGGCAAAAATCCAATTGATTTTATTTTTTCGATCTTTGAAAGTCAAAGATAGGAGTCGAACGAGTGGTTTTTCTGTCGTCATTATTTTGCTGAGAAAGGGGTCACTCAGCCGAAAGCAGATGGTCGCCATGCTGTCTGCAGAAGAGCACTTAAAATAAGATAGAGATTGCTAGGGAAGAACTGGACTCTAATGGACGCTCTTTCCATCTTTTTCTCCATTCTTAGTCGACAAAATCGTTATTTTGTTATTTTATATATTATGTATTTTTTTAAATTATAGAGATGGCAACATTCGTTAATTTTGTATATTGAGATGGCAACACTAACCATTTCTATATGCTAAGTTTATTTTAACTGCTATATAATTATCTACCGGAAAGATCAACAGAATAAAATACCTTCTGAATAATTTATTTTTAAATCTTTTCTTGTATAAAAAAAAAGAATATTGTAGTTGAAAATCTGACTTACATATAGAAGATCTATACTAGGTAATAATTCATTTTTTCTTTCTTTTTTTTTCACTATATACAATGGGAATTTTTCGAAAGCTCTCCGAATTAGGTAACGTTTAGAACTATATAATGTTTGTACGACCTAATTACGTGTATGCAACTCGTAATTCATCAGTCGGTCGCCATTGGGATGTATCATAACAGTTAAAAGAGAAAGTCTGACGCTAATAAAAATTCCCCGTCCAACTATATACGATTGCACGAACTACGTCAACAAATGACAAAAATGACTGTTTGCCTTCACTCTGAATGAAAATGGAGATGTGAGAATAGCCGAGAGAATAAATAGTTGCTCTCTCCTCAATACTAACAGGAAGTCTCTATCCAACTTTATTGAAAACTTTATCACGTACCCGTAGACTCTTTTTAAAAATTTTATTTAATTCTAAATAAATATCGATCGAGTGTCATCGATCTAACATTTTCTGATCTATTAATGTCGCCGAATAAATTCAATATTAAATTGGTTAATGCGGATCTCCGTAAGGTCTTATATAAGCGTTAACTTAATAGTTTTCTTTTTTTATATTATTTATTTTAGATATTCCGCATAAAATAGGAAGAGACCTTCGTTAAATAAATCAAATTTACTATCAAATAACCAGACTTATTAACTTATCCATATTTTATAACTCGAATTCTTTTCGTTCGTTGGTTGACGGATAAGCAGTCGCATCTCTTGATTATATTATGCATTAAGAGTTCTCCTAAACAGTGTTTCCCAAACTTTTAACATATGTGACCCCTTCTATAATTTTTGTAACGCTGAGTACCTCTCGTCAAAAAAAAATGGATGTACTTTAATAACAAATATTCTCTCTCCTTCAGGATTTTTGGAAGTGATTAATAGCATTGTTGTGGTAGAGGTCCCCAAACCTATTGACCTCAACCTACCTCCTGGTATGGGTGCCATTCTAAGACCAAAAAATTATTCTCTCTCCTTCAGGATTTTTGGAAGTGATTAATAGCATTGTTGTGGTAGAGGTCCCCAAGCCTATTGACCTCAACCTATCTGTGATTAATAGCATTGTCGTGGTAGAGATCCCCCAAGCCTATTGACCTCAAACTGGTATGGGTGCCATTCTAACACCAAAAATTGTAAAATCTCTCTCTAACTTAATAAATCTTTGATTTGTTTTAAGTTGTCTCTGAGTTCATTTTAATTTAATAAATCTTTGATTTGTTTTACGTTGTCTCTGAGTTCATTTTAATCAGGAAAAATTACTGTTCCATCCTTACCCATATGTCCATGAACAGGCAGAGCCTAAGCCTGTCATTCCGTTAGGCTAGTTAATTTTTGAGTTGTCTCTGAGTTCATTTTAATCAGGAAAAATTACTGTTCCATCCTTACCCATAAGTCCATAAACAGGCAAAGTCTAAGCCTGTCATTCCGTTAGGCTAGTTAAGCTGAAATATCCTCATGGAATATTTTTATCTGGAGGCGGCCACTTATAGAGCCGCCATCATCACAGACTGACCATCACCCATGATGGAGTCAACCGGAAGGATGGATTTCAATTCCTGAAAAATTGGAGGAGTGGGACTCTCGGATCCTCCAGAATGTCAAGCCACAGCTTTACCACACAGCCATCGGGCTGGCCTGTCATTCCGTCAGTCCTCTCCGCCATCATCACAGACTGACCATCACCCATGATGGAGTCAACCGGAAGGATGGATTTCAACTCCTGAAAAATTGGAGGAGTGGGACCACCGGATCCTCCAGAATGTCAAGCCACAGCTTTACCACACAGCCATTGGGCTGGCCTGTCATTCCGTCAGTCCTCGGGTCTCACAGTTTGTTCTGTGAAGTGTTTGTTATCTGAAACTAAAAATCTTTCGAAAAAGTGTTCGCTATCCAAACTTATCGTTAACCAATCACCCACTGTATTTGTATTGATTATGCTACACAAATTTTTTGCTACTATTGGTCTCTATCTATACTGCTGAACTGCATGCTATTTACTTGACTCTCCACCATATTGACAGATGAAGCACACATAGAGTATATACTGTGATTCACTCAATGCCCTGCAGGCACTAACAAACATCTGCTCCTAACAACATCCACAGCTCTTAAAGATATTCAAACTACTTTGAATTTTCTGCATGTTTTTATACTGTTTTGTTTTACTGGACCCCTGGACATGTGGGAATACAAGGGAATGAGATTGTAGACATGATGGCAAAGAATCCTGTACGTACATCATTGTCAATCTCCCATATACCCTATTATGATCTTCCATGGGTACAGTCTTTTATACAAAAAATTTGGCAAAAGTTATGAAGCAGAGGGATTTCAAATAAATTATATAACATTAAACCTGCACTTGCAGATTAGCATTCATTTGCCCAGAGGAGTCATAAAGAAGAAATAATGCTGGCTCGCTTGAGAATCAGTCACTGCAGAGCAATTCATTTGCATCTCTTGAAGGGAAATCCTTCCTTAGTATGTCCTTGAGAGGGATTTCAAATAAATTATATAACATTAAACCTGCACTTGCAGATTAGCATTCATTTGCTCAGAGGAGTCATAAAGAAGAAGAAATGCTGGCTCGCTTGAGAATCGGTCACTGCAGAGCAATTCATTTGCATCTCGTGAAGGGAAATCCTTCCTTAGTATGTCCTTGGTATGATGATACTTTAACTGTCCATCATATGTTTACTTGTTGGTATGTTGGCAGACATCATTTGTATGCCTTTAAATGCTCTGATGTCACTTTTCCAGCAGTTCTATCAAATACGTTTGATATATTGGCAATAATTGTATATTTAAAGTACATTGGCAAATATAACTCTATATAATTGTAGTACATGCAGAATTCATTCTTAATAAATAACTCATATTGTTCCTTTATGTTAACTTGAAACTATATAACCTTGTGTTTGGCAAAGCATGGCCCAGATGATCCATGCACCACAAACCCCTACTAAATAAACAAACAATCCTCTGCACCACAAAGTTTGATTGCTAAAATTATTACTGCTTATAATTATACTGTTTTTGAAAATGATCCATGCACCACAAACCCCTACTAAATAAACAAACAATCCTCTGCACCACAAAGTTTAATTGCTAAAATTATTACTGCTTATAATTATACTGTTTTTGAAGTTACCAAATTAACATGATAGGTCTGTATATCTAAAATGCTTAAAAATGATTTGGAACTAAACATATGTCACAATTATTATACCACCAGGATTCATTTCAGTTTAATAAATATATATCTGGCATTCTTCCTTCTGATTGTATATTTTACAATGTTCTACAAGTTAATACTTGAAAAAAAAAAAGTTTATTCATCTTTGCAAACATCAAATCAGTAAAACTTACTCATCCTTTTTTGATCAAGCAGCAAACAGTTACAATATTGCTGCTCAATCACGCTATTATTCACAAACTTTAAATATTGTTTTTTTTTAATCTTTTATTTGTTTACTTATTTATTTTTTGGTTGTTTTTACTTGAATTGGGGATGTCCTCATTTATAAGGTTGGGTGTATAAAGATAAATAAATGAAAATATTATAAAGATCAATAATTATTGTAAAAGAAAAACAATCTAAAATAGGATTCCCTCTATGAAAATTTGCCATAGAGGGCCCGTGGCTATGTTTAGCCCATTTGGGAGCGTTGATATCAGCATAAGTCTGATAATTTCTAAAATTATAGGTGCATTCGGTAATTCAGATTGGTCAACAGATGACGCCCAAAGCGAGTATATAATAAGCGAGACAGCTTAACGTTAAATAAGGCGCATTCGGTAATTCAGGTCAGTCTGACCTGATATCTGAATAGATCACGTGACTTCTGAGTTTTGTCTGACTCATCTGACTTGGCATTTACCGAACGCATTTGTCTGCTTCTCTACTGACCAACATGGCGGATGACATGTTACTCGGCTTATTGGCTGCTACCGTTGATGTTTTAGCTGATGATTCTGATGAAGTGCTTGCAATGGAAAGTGAAATAATGAAGGAAGAGAAGAAGAAGTTAAGCATGCTATTACGGTAATTTTCTTTGTTTTTAAAATCAAGTCTATTGTTAAATTTGTAAGATTCTAGTTGATCTACAGCACGCGGATATATGATAAGCGACCGTAGACTCAAAATTATAATCTTGGTTTTTGATTATATGATAGATTCTAATAAAAACATCTTGATAGCCCAGATAGTTTTGGAGTGAATCTTTAATACAACGGAATTGCCGATTCGTATTTTATTCATCATCAGTCGGTGGGCGGCGAATCTTCAATTCTCCTATCAAAGATTCTCTAAGTATAGATCCTCGTGCTATGGCTCAACTAGAATTATTTTATTCATCATCAGTCGGTGGGCGGCGAATCTTCAATTCTCCTATCATAGATTCTCTAAGTATAGATCCTCGTGCTATGGCTCAACTAGAATTCTTCCCAAAATTTGTATACTCATAGTAAACAGATGCTTCATAAATGAAATTAGTGTTCATTAATTTAAATATTAATTTGTGTGTTAATTCTTGCAAATTTTTTAATAAAAAGCTAACTGTATTTTTTATTAAATTCGTTTATGTATATAATTCAAGTTTGTGTGTTAATTCTTGCAAATTTTTTAATAAAAAGCTAACTGTATTTTTTATTAAATTCATTTATGTATATAGATTTAGTATATGGTTAACTAAGTTTTAATTTGACCCTAGCATATTTTAATTCAAGTTCATTTTTTTAAATTTGCCTTGAATGTTTCAGTTTGTCTTCTGAACAAAAAAGAACCTGTGTTATGGGATTCCTAAGAATAACAGTACCATCATATTCTCCATCAGAGTTTTATTCTCATTTCCGGATGAAAAGGAGTACTGTAGAGGTATAAAATTAAAACTAAATTTTATAAAATGAAATTTTCAGAGAAATTTAAGAAGGAATATATAATTTAATTATGTATTTCAGAAAATTATTAATGAAGTTGGAAGAAATCAATGCACAGCTCAAAGGGGAAGAACACCAATAAGCATCAAAGATACTGTTTTAATGAGTTTGTGGATTTTAGCAACAACTGAAAGTTATCGTCAAATCAGTGACAGATTTGATATTGCAATCTCCACTTGTCATGATATTTTTGATGACTTTTGCCAAACAATATCTGCTTGTGCAAAAAAATTTATTAAATGGCCAAGTATGGTTGAAATGGCAATCATTGCAAAAGCATTCGAACAAAAGACTCGATTTCCAGGTGTGATTGGAGCTATTGATGGTTGTCACATTCCGATAAAAAAGCCCACAACAGATGGTGATGGCTATTTCAACCCCAAAAGTTTCCTTCGATTATCCTAATGGCAGTTGCAGATCATAACTTGATGTTTAGAGACATCTGTGTTGGGTGGCCAGGATCAGTGCATGACTCAAGAGTGCATTAATTCTCTATCCATCTATGGAACTTAAATTTTCTTTTAATTAATAATTGGTAATGCTAGCTCAATTTCTTTAGAAACATCAATTAGCTCAGCATTATATTCATTAAATAAAAATATCTAAAGCATATTTATCTCAGATAATATAGTATGTAAAGTGGAACTAAATTGCACAGATAATTAGATACACAATAGCTTGAATTATTTTTAAATGATGTATACTGTACTTTCAAGTCACCTACTATTTGAACATGGTGAATTTTGAGAAAAAAATACTTAGCAAAGTTAAAACATTCAAATTATAAAAATTACAAAAATATAAATTAGAAAAATTTACATTTAAGATTGTCAGTGTTCTTGTTCAAAATATATAATCATTTTAAAAAATAAAAATGAATTTAATTTTTTATATAAAATTTGATTTGAGTTTTTTCAAAACAAAATTTTGAAATATATATTATCTATTTATAATTTTTGAAGAGAAATTCTTGAAAAGCTCACCAATTAATTACTTATGGAATAAGAAAAAGTACATAAAAAATATAACTATTAAGAGAAATTTTTTAAATAAGTATGTTTAGTAAGGATAATTTTAAATATTATTATATATATTGAGGATATTTTGTTAAAAAAAAAAAAATACAAGTTTCATTGAACACATTTCAATTTTATTACTTGTTCTTAGGTAGTACAGTATTTGAATCATTTTAGAATGATAAATTTAATACAAAATAATTCAAAGTTTTTTCATTTTTTCAAAGATTTTTTTTATTTTGAAGTAATTGCTGTTGTTAAATCTTTTAACAATGCAGTTTTTTTCTTGCTTTCTTGTAACATCTGTTCTCTCCATTCTTCATCTTTTTTTTTTTTCCTTTCCTCAGCCCATTCTTTGAACCAACTTGGTGCAGATCTTTTCTTTGTGGCTCTTTTTTTTCTTTTTTGGCTTCTGCCTAATATCTGACTTTCATTGATATCATCATCATCATCATCAGAATTTGTAACAGTCTGAGAAATAAGGTCAGCAGGTGGGGTGGTAGAAGTGCTGGTTTCCAAAGACTGAAATATATGTTGCTGCCTGGGACGTATATTTTCTTTCTGTCCCAACATTCCATTAATAATGTCATACCATGGCCATGTGACAGCTGCAGCACCAGTCTTACTTGCTTTATCTGCATTTTTTTTATAGCTGTCAAGCAAATTTGACCACTTCTTTGCTACTGCTGTCCCTGTTCAAAATGTAGCCATGAGTTGCCATCTCTTTGGCAATGTCTTCCCATATAACTTTCTTGCGCTTGAATGGTTTGGGTTGATATGCTTTATGCTTTTCAATCAATACCAATAACAATTTTATTTTCGCATCAGTCCACTTGAATGCAGCTGTAATAGAAAAGAAACTTTGTAAATTTGCAGTTTACATGTGAAACCCCATAATGATTATATTTGAATTAACTTACAAGAATCTTCACTTTGACTGCAGTTGTTTCCTGTGCCACTTGTTGTTGGCTGAGAAATTAAACCAGTTTGACTGTAGTTGTTTCCTGTGCCACTTGTTGTTGGCTGAGAAATTAAACTTTCTTCATCCCTTGATGACTGAGATATCAAACTGGATAAAAATCACGCGACTAGTTACGGTTTTGTTTTCGGAGTTCGCTATGGCTGCTTCTACAAGTCGTAAGCGTTTTCGCCAGTTATATGAAGACGAAATAGAAGATGCTAAGCACGGTGCAGTGAATATTCCCACCAAATTCCGGTGCAACGCGTACCCCCACCAAACTCTTCCCGTACCCCTGGGGGTACGCGTACCACACTTTGGGAAACACTGTCCTAATAGAATATAATTTAAATCTGATAAATGACAATTTAATATTTTTAATTAACAGCAATTAAATTTATTTCCGAACTGAAATTTAAAAAAATATATATTAAATTATTTAATCCACGCAAACTGTTTAGGAAGTTATTTTTAATTGTTTTCGAAACAATTTAATTATTTAATGATGTTAAAATAACTTAAAAGAGTTATTTTAAAATTAGTTGGAAAATGATTTAGAAAACCATTAATTTAAATTGGAATTTACCAGAGGAACATAAATAAATGTAATTAAGATAATGTTTCTTTTTATTGCAATTAACGTATATATATATATCCTTTTTTATAATAATTTATTATAATATTTTAAATTTTATTTTATATATATATATTAACGTATATATATATATATTAAAGAAAATATTTTATGTTGATTTTTAAATAATAAAAAATGTGGATGATTTAGATTTTTCTCGTTATTATTGCTATTATTATTATTATTATCGCCATTTTTTAAAATTTTAATCAGTGTTTTCCAGGATCATCTTGATACTATCGATCGCATTATTTATTACTTTAAAATCTGTCGACATTCGACGTTATAACTGTTTTTGAAAATTATTTTATTGACAAATTAAAATAATAAAATTTACATTTTTAAATCTTCGATGTTTTTCTGAATTTATTTTATTGTCGCTCCATATTAAAAAAAAAAAAATTATTAATTTTGTCGTCTCTATCTCAAGAAAATTACGAATTGAAATATAGAATTGGAAATTTCATTTATAAATATTTAAAAAATTTTAACAACTTAAGGAACCGTCTAATTCGTCGTGATTTGTGATTTAGGCCGTATTTTTTTTTTCTCACTTCAATTTTGTTTTTATTGCATCCTCATATCTGCAGCACATATGAAGATTTATACTCAAAAAATATACCTAAAGCTTTTACCATGCTAAGTAATGTTATGGTCGTTTTTCTTTCTTTTTTTTTACAAAAAATAAATCTTTCAAATAAGTACTGAAGTATTATATAATGTTATTCATATATGGCAAACAGTTTCAAGGATACAATTTTTATTTAGATTTCAAACTGCGCCATTTTATAATAGGACAACTTCAGGGACTTCAAAATTAATGTGAGTATAGCTTGAATAACAGAAAATGATCAACTGAAAATTCGAATACTGTTAACATTTTTTTTTTTCGAGATATCAGTATTTTGCGAACGGACAAAAGTATGTCTGCAAGATATAATTTTTGTAAGATATGCAAAATAGCTTTATAATTTTCGGGAATTTTTCAATCTACAGTACTTTTATTTGTTTTCATTAATTATTCTGTATAAATTTTATATTAAACAGTACGAAATTCATGTTACAAATAACTTATATTTACTATGATAATTTAATACGATAATTTATGCTTAATTTTCTTTATTTTTAAAGATTCCATCTGCATAATGGAAGTTTTAAAATTGACAATAAAGTTTCATTTCAGTAGGAAAGTTAGAAACCGTATTGTCGACATTATTTTTTATCTTACTGTGGATTATTTTATAGATATTTTATCTAGATTAATATGAAAACAATCTATAAACATCCCATTTTAACAGATATGAATAAGAGAATTATTAGAATATAAAATGTTATTTCAATAGGTTAGATAGCTCAATAAAAACTTGAAAAACTACTGGAGCAGTTAAATATTCTAAGATACGAAAGGTACTCTGTCTGGAAACTTTCATAAGATTTCTCTTTAAATCGTATATTGATATCTCATGCAGACTCCAAGTTTTTATTCGTTTTTTTTGTTTTTTTTTTGTTTTTCTTTACTTTATTTGGTTATTCCTTCAGTGTTTTTACATTTATCATATCGTATATTGATATCTCATGCAGACTCCAAGTTTTTATTCGTTTTTTTTGTTTTTTTTTTATACTTTATTTGGTTATTCCTTCAGTGTTTTTACATTTATCATGAAGACACTTCGGCGTCAACATTCAATACTTTCCTTGCCTGTTATAACTCGATAAAATAAGTGAAAAATATTATTTAACAAAATTAAAGACACATTAATTATGCCTGGAGAGTACTTTAAATTTTCAAAGACACTTCGGCGTCAACATTCAATACTTTCCTTGCCTGTTATAACTCGATAAAATAAATGAAAAATATTATTTAACAAAATTAAAGACACATTATTATGCCTGGAGAGTACTTTAAATTTTAAATATTTTTTTTATTATTTAAAAACTAAGTAGAGGTCCCCTAGAAGCCAAAAAGTAAGCCAAATCTCATATAATATCCATCAGAGAGAATTTAAAGATATTCTTTTTAACAACATTCATAGCGTAATTGTCTAAATATAACTGCACTGATTTTCCTGATATTCTAGATTCCTTCAGCGTTACACCTTTATTCTTGAGTCTTATCGATTACTTTTGTGAGATCTTTCTTTTCTTGTCCTCATTATGTCCCTTGTGGTCACTTAGGACGATCGGGATGCCGCCATAAGATAATAATCATCATTGATTTAGCATAAGATTTATCAGGTGGGATCGTTATCACATACTTTTATCATTATGAGTCATTTAAATATAGAAAAATTATATTATATAAATTACAGTAATCTGTTTAATAAATACAATAAAAAAATTACAATAAATACAATACAATAAATAATTATTTATATTTAATTGTGATATACTGTTAGTTCTTAATCTGCTGTCTAATTATCACATGTCGCTAATTATTGTTTGATTTTAGCCTTATTGCGATGTTATTTATAATTCTTAATCTAAATAAATGATAATAGTAAATTTTAAAAGATAAATATATTAATAATAACAACAGAAAATAATTTCTTTTATTCATTTTATTATCGATAAATTTGCAAAATTTTTATAAATAGTTTTGCTTTTAGAAACCAGATGGCGAGCCAACACCGATGGAAATGTTTCCCCATTATATATTATTAACTACTATATAGAAAAATATATTGGATAAATTAATAATAATTACAATTAATATAAATAATAGCATTTAATTCTATTATATTTAATTATAATAATTTATTTTCACCAATACCTATAGTATATTTTAATTGTTTAAAATATCATTTTTATATTCATAAATTAGCGATATACTCTTGCTAATAATTTTTGCAAACATAAAATTTGATTAAAATGAGATTAAAAACAACATATAACAAATTAATAATATAAGATCTATAATATAATGAACAGTTATAAATAAAAAATCAATTAAATTTATCAAAACATTTATTTATTTTTCCCATTCAAAAATTAATTTATAGAGTGAATTTGTGTTATTCTAATTTTACTCACTAGAGGGATTCAATTAAAAATTATCGTCTGCATCATCTTTGCTTAAACATACGTGAATATGGTTTAATGATATGTTACAAACATCAATTGTTTGTTTAGAGATAATAAATATTAATATATTAAATGCATAATAATTCATATTTAATGAATTTATGTTAATTTAAGGCTTGACGCTAATTAATACGTGAGAAATTGAAATTAGAGGATAATTATAATCCAGGTATGATTTAGCTTAATTTCTCATGATATATAATTTTTTTTTTCTAGATGTGATTCAATCTTATAAATGTTTTTATTGAAACATAACAAATTTAAGAAAATTAACATAATCAGAAAAAATAAATTGAAAATTTTAATGAAAATATAACTAATAATATTATTGATAAAGTATAAAATATAATGAAAGAAAGGCATAAAGCTATCAAACAAAAATTATAATATTTTGAATACTGATAAAAATTTAAATAGAAAAAAAAAGATTTTATTTTAAAATAAGATCTTCAAAAATTTAATTAGATTTAAAATTTTAATTAATTAGGATCGATCCCATGTCTCTAAATTGGGTAAATGGAGGTTATTTTATCTCCAAAAATGGCGTTTCATAGAGATAATTCCTCCTACTAAGTCTCTTCAAAAGAAATAAAAACAATCAAGCAAAAAAGTACAATATATGGAAGAAAAACTGCAATATAAGATTGCCCTTCATTTACCCAATTTAGAGACAGAAGTAGGTGTTCAAGAATCTTAATTCTATGAGATTTAAAGAATTTTAATTTGAGAAATGTCGTATATCAATTATTAGAGAAGATTTATTAAATTAAATTGTAATGAAAAGCAATTCTAATTCTATAATATATATTGCTGGATAAAAACTAATACAGTTATCTTTTTTACATATAATAAAAAATATTTAATATTAGAATAAATAATGTGACTTTAGTTGTCTATCACAATATTCGCTAATTAATTTCATTTACAAGTTCGTAATTATAAAAAATTAATTAATATTTTCGAAGAATAAATTAAATTTTATATATTAGTTATTTTTTCGATAAAAAATATTAATTCGTAATTATTCTTTGATGATATGATTAATCACAAGATGTACTGCAAAGTTAATTTGTGAATTGTGAAATCAACAAAAATAATTTACAGAGACTTTAGTAAAATTAATAAGGCCCAATATCAGAAATAAATTATTTAAAATTTAACTAGTCATCATTATTTACAATATTATTATTTAAATATTGCTTAACGGCAATTAAGCTATATACTTACCATACAATGATATTAATTAAATTATCATCTTTATTAGTTTAATTCTTTTACTAATGATTAAAAATTCCTATAAACACATAAAATAGTTTTACTGTTTCTTATTGTTTACAAAAAAAAATTCACCTAAACCAAATGCTATCCTATATCAAATACCCCATGTCCAAAAAATGAATAAATAATCACTTAAAACTCGTTATTTATATCTCTTTTATTATGGATAATAACTTCTTTTAATTTATTTATAGATATTCTATATCTATATAAACTTTCTATGAAACAATTTCATTAGGAAAATTAAAAATTCCTCAAATTCCAAAAAAGGGAAATATCAATAATTTAACTATTAGACATTTAGCATTTCAAAATACAGTATAGAATAACTTGATAATTTTAATATAAATCTTTATTTTGAGGAACAGAATAATTAATATTTAGTGAGTCTCTCGCAATCAATTTTCCTTATCAGTTTACAAAATTATAATGCGCTAAAATACACATGATTTAAGTTTGGATATGCAATGTAGATAAATGACTTGCAATAGTTCCGTATTGGATGCATTGATATGTATTATTGGTGATACAACTTTCCGATGATGCATATTTAGCACGTTTCCTTTTGATAGATTACGTGCTAGTAACTTGTATGCCATTTCTGGATATATAAATTAAAATATTTACTTGCATTAATGTGCGAATTAAGTTATTTGGCCTTTTCAAAGCGATAGAAAACCAAAACAAAAATTGAGAATTAAATTAATTTTGATTTCATATTAATTTTATGAAATTTTGTTGTCGGCATTGGTTTCTTCGTTCGTTAAATATTGCATAATTCATACTATATGAAAATTGCATTAAAATTCACAATTTTAATTCAATTCTTATGATTAATTTTAATTTGTGACTTGAGTTATCTAACCGTAAATGAGTTAACTTCCGATTATAACAATCCAGTTTTAAAAAAATTAAACAGATTAAAATATAAAATCGAAAATATGCAAATATTTCAGAGTAGAATTTTTATTTGATATAGAGTGGATCGGGGAAGATGCTTATTTTTCTCTAATTCTTTAATATTTAAACAGGTGGCGATAAAAGGTGGTTTATTATAACCTCTTATAAGCCCACCAAAATTATAGAAGGTGGCTATTATCAGATTATCAATTACTCGCATGAGAAATCGAAAAGTTTCCAGCAAGTGTTGAAATTTTCATCAAAAATTATACAGTCACTTTTTGAAGTGTTATTATTAATCGTATTAATATCATCAAAGTAAAAATTAATATATGTAGTGTGTAGTGGATACTTTAAAGAATGCTTTGCTTTAGATAGCGTTCTAATTTAGCCATTTTAAGTCACGTGATTAAAGTTTGAATGTCACTCTGATCAACGGGAAAGATGGCAGCATTTGCTTCGGGGTTAGATGCCGAATTTAAATTTTTTATTTATGATTTATTTTCATAAATTAAATGATAAAAACATATATTAGGACCCAACCGGAGGTCTTTGGTTCGAAGAAAGTTTAAAACTTGCAGCATAACATAAACAGAGGAGGCATGAATTGCTTCAATGCTTCACAGATATATGATAGGCCTATATCTACCTTACAGAACGTTAAAAAGGCGATTATAGAAATATGATGATGGAAAATATGGCATGGGACCACACAGTAAATAACTCATTATATGTTTAATACTAATTGTATATGAAGGGCTTAGGAAAAACTGTTAAATCCACTTTCCTAAGTGTTTAGATAGCTTATTTTATATGGACAAATGGACAACTCCTACATCTTTCTTAATTAAAAGAGATTGCTCTATATCAACTTTTGATTTTCGAGATAGGGAGCCACACTAAAGCCATCAAAGAGTTGAATGTGGCTCAAAAACCGCAACTTAACCACCGTGGATGTATACAATATCTAAATAGCTGATTTTATTTAATTCTTGTAATTTTATAGAATTTAATAATTTATTCTAGTAAAATATACATGGTATAGTGAACAAGAAGTTTGTTGGATGATTAAAGAGTTCATTTTGGCTATTTATTAAAGTGAATAACATGAAAAGCGAAGTGGCATCTTACCCGGAATATTCGGGGTAAGATGACTAATTGTAACTTTTTTTTAAAAAATAATAAAAAATTACCCGATTGCTATATCAAAGATTTTGATGGAGTCATATATGCATAACACTTGTAAGTTTAAGTACAAAAAATAGGAAAGGAAATATTCAAATTTAATATGAGTTTTAGGGTCAAAAAGCTAAAGTATGGCGACTTCCCCCGATCCACTATAGGCCTATATAAATTTTGATAATAGCTTACTATAATATTTTCTATAATTAGATAACTAATGAAGTTATTTTAAGTAAGATGATAATACAATAGAAAAGATTAGAAAAATAGTTTTATGAGAGATGATAAGCCTTTTCAATAACATTTTGAGATACGATTTATTGAATATTGAGTGTTTAATTTTACTTTTCAACAATTCAGTTATAGTATTTGATAAGTTAGAAGATTAAGAGAGAGATTGAGAATTTCGCTTTTAATCTTCTAACTTATTATATATTCTATCTCGCTTTTAGAAGATTAATTATAATAAATTTCCTTATGATTCTCCAATTAAAATTGGATCGTATGACTCATTTATCAAATTATAAATATCCAGTAACTCTTCATTCACAAACTTAACTAGAGAATAGAATTTGGTTTATTATACATGCCAATTCATTGTCCTATTCATAAATATTCGGATCAAGAAAGTTTCTACTTTTACACTGCATTGATATATATATA
>AYEL01090064.1:0-42668 GCA_000484575.1 Olivierus martensii | reverse complement strand
TATATATATATTATAAAAATTCTATTTAGTGTAGGAATATTATAATACTAAACAAAATTTGGATAAAGCGTATACGATGAATATATTTTGTATTATTTAAACTAATTATAGTTTCAGCAATATATGAATATAATTTTGTCATATAATGCATTTTCGAATTAATAAAATATCATATTTCCAAATTATAGATTATCAAAATTATATAAAATTGTATAAAGCAATTTAAATATTATTTAAATAACTTTATATTTTGGAAGTTGAAAATTTATTATAGTTTAATGTTTGTAAAAATTAAATTTGATATTGCCAATAAATATACGATAATGTCGATAGAAAGTAACAATAAAAATCTTAAAACATAAACTTTTACAAGGATAATGTAAGAATTTGATGAATGAAATACTTTGAGCAGAAAGGAAAGTCATTTTTCAGAGAAGTTGCAATTTTACAATATTAATTAAGAAATATAATGATTTGATGATGATATACATAATGATTTCTGCTAATAGATATAACTTTATATATTATAAATTTACAGTATTATAATTTACTTTTTAATTTAACTTTTCTTAAAATTATTATAGATATATTTGTATTTTTACAAAAATTAATTTTGTTGATTATCATCAATTTTATTTTCCAAAGGGAAAATATTCCATAGATTATCTATATGATATTTTCAAGGAGATGGATATCTACTGTTTTACTACTTTGTTGTCTGAGTTAAATGTAAATCTTTACTCTCTGCAAACGGTGATATTAAATTTTATTATTTCTATCATATAAAATTCAATTTTATATAGTCATAATACTATATATAAAGAGAAGAGCTAAAATATGTGTTCATATATATAATGGTTATTCATTAATGCAAAAAACTAACATGCAAAATAGTTTTAATAAAAATAATTTTTTTAATGTTTAATAAAAAACATTTGATTGCAATTCAACAA
Source organism: Olivierus martensii (assembly GCA_000484575.1). NCBI lineage: Eukaryota > Metazoa > Arthropoda > Arachnida > Scorpiones > Buthidae > Olivierus > Olivierus martensii. The sequence goes on along the minus strand of AYEL01090064.1, from coordinate 41,715 downwards.
TATTTATAATACTGTAGATAGTGATTCTTTTTTATGACGAACGACATTAAGATTCTCCATGCAGGATCATGGTATTAAATCATGAATTCCCTGAAAGAAAATCTGAAATTCTCTTGTAGTTATCATTCTGAAAAATCTGAATTCGAGTTCATTGACTCCGTTTCTCAAATAATCCTGACGCTCATCCATCCTCATTCCTCATCTTGCAGGACTGGCATGCCTTAGACTAAGCATTCCATTAGCAATTTTTCAAATTTTTAAAAAATTGATGATATAAAGCAAACGCCATTTACATGTTTGCATATAAAGTACTGAAATATCTTGATAAAAGATGATTGATAGAGAAAAACAATTAGACGGATATAAATAGAACAATCTCAAGTCGAGATAACAAAAATTTTATAGTTCAGATATTCTGGAAATAGTAATAAAAATGAGGTATTTTCCGAAAACCAATTAATTTTAAATAAAATAATGAATAACAATATCGTTAACTGCTTATAAACGTCAGATATTGTATCGTATTCTGCTTTTCAATTTGATTGTGCAACTTATATTTATTATAAAGTCGTATCATGATCTACAAGATCGTAAAAGTTTTTTATATATAAGATCCATATATTTGATGTAGAAAGTTTCGTTTTTTTAAAACTTTTACTTATTTTAAAGAAAATTAAATTTATATTTTGATACAAACGTTTGCTTCATATCAAATAACAATATATTTTTTTGTAGTTTTGTTTGATGCAAAACAACGATGCAAAAATTTAATACAAAAAAATCAATTGACAATTCTCTGCAAAAAATCTAGATTTTATAAAAATGATTATCATATTCCATGATTATGTGTATAGACGAGAAATGATTGAGGATCAAAGAAAATACAAATTCCATTGATATATTTCAAATATTTGCTCTAAGAATATCATCTTCGGTGACAATGTTTCAATAGACAAAAATGTCCTTAGACATAATAAAATATTATAATATGACAAGTAATTTAATTCTTTGTATCATTACTTACAACTAGATTCTTTTCTTTTGATATTGAGTTCTTTTATAATAATTGAGCAGAATAATGATTTTTAAAAAAATGTAATACTCATTTTATATTTATTCCTGAAACAATTTTTGAGGAATTTAAATATTTTTTCGTTTGTATAAATTTTTTGCCATCTAGTCTGTTTAACATTTCATTCAGAGTACATTTTAATACATTAAAATTCTTAAATTTCACATTAATATTTATTCTTATTATAATTATTGTGAAAATTTTACTATATTTAATAATTCTAATCATTTGGAAATGAAAAGTTTTTGATTCATATTAAGTTTGTGCTGAAATATATTGTATATTTATATTAATTCAAACAATAAATATTCGCGATCTTTACTTATGATAAGTCTTGTACATGATTTTGCTTTTACTGTATCTTTACTTTCAGCTTTATAAAAATACTACTTTTTAGATATTAAAATGTTGCACATGGTGACTATATCAAATTTTTGATCATATATAACAAATAATTGAAAAATGTCATCGCTGTTTCTATCATAGCAAGATTTCTAATTCCATGAAATGAATTTGGCATAAATTTCCATATTCATACTCATGTATGATAGAATTTAGTCATATATAGAAATGTTTAGTAATGCATACTGATACGGAATCAGGTTTAATAGCGTGATAATCTCTTAGAGATGCTTAGTGATATACACGCACATCGTAACGCTTTGAGATATTTATCATATTGTTTCTCCATTTCTATATGTTTATCAATGAATGTTTCAAAATAAACAAATTGCATATTTTCCAAAGAAAAGTTCTTTCAAAATAATTAATGTTTAATAAACTACTGATTGCTATTATATAAAACATAGCAAGTTATCATGTGCAGGAAATACTATTATATTTTTCTTGATTATTTCGGTTTCTTTCATTGTGCCAATAAAGACTGTTTGAGCTTTATCGTATTTCCCTTCAAAAACTGCTTTGTATGAAAAAATTTTCAATTGGATTAAGAAAAGATAACTAAGCTGGAAAACACATTATATTCATAAATAATTGGAAAGTTTTTTATAATAGAATGGATATTATAATTGCCATAATTCATAATAATTGAATATTAATTTGATTATTATGAATTCATATTTGATATTTAAATATTAATTTATTATTTTTCATCAGTTAAGTACTAATTTAATTAACAAAATGTTTAACTGTCATATTAAATAATACATTCATTATTTCATATAACAACTAAAATATTAATACTTTACTACGCTGCCTTATGACAATTTTTATAAAAGCTTCCAAAATATTTTTGTTCGTCTGTAAATTTCATTGTGCATTATTATAAAAACCGACTGTCATATTAAATAATACATTCATTATTTCATATAACAACTAAAATATTAATACTTTATTACGCTGCCTTATGACAATTTTTATAAAAGTTTCCAAAATATTTTTGTTCGTCTGTAAATTTCATTGTGCATTATTATATAAAACTATATTTATTTTCAATAACACTAAATAAATTTCATTCACTGTATTCGTAACTTTCTTCTTAAAAATTTCTCTTCTTTTCTATGCTATTAATGTTATGCATTATTGTTTAATGAAGTTTAACAATTCAACAAGATTTTAATATACCAAAAATATCCTGTTCGGAATCTAAATCTGCATTGATTATGCTAAATTTATCAATATTGCAAGCATCATCTCTCTTCGTTATTTTAATATTAATTATGTTGCAGCAGTTTAACTTCTGCATCGGAATTATATATATTTTAATTTTAATGATACGTTTTAAAAGACAATGATGCAATAGAGATATTGAATAAAACAAATTATTAAATAATAAAGATCGTTTATTATATGCAATATTGTAATTCAAAATGTGTATTAGATAATATAAAATACAATAAATCTTTTCAATTGGATTCAAAAGACAAAAATGGTGTTTCTGTAATGGAGTATAGTATAAGAGTAGTTTTTCAATGGAAAATTTTGTAAGACATTGTGAATGAAAAATGACGTATGACCGTAGATATAGTATTTCGTTAAACTATATATTCTGTATTTCGTTTGATAAATGGTTACAATCCGAACTGCAAATATGTTCGATCAAAAATAAAGGAAGATAAGTTTTCAGTATAAAAGGTAACACCATAATGTTTTTATACTGAAAATAAAAGAATTTGTCCATCAAATTATTCAGTTATAATTTAAATATGGATGCAGATTTATGAAATATATAATCTTTTATAGCATAACATGATGCAATTAAAGGAAAAATGCGTTTATAATTTTTAATATTTTATTTTCACGATATAGTTAACGTTTTAGTTTTTAATTTAGAACAAATTAACTGTATTTAATTTTTATTTTTAATCATATTAATTTATAAATATTCAATTTTTGATTAAATCCGAAGACATTATAACGAACTCATGTTAACATTGAATACTAATTTCTATGTTTTTGAGTTATTTTTATCCACTTCAAAATTTTATACTTAATTAGCGTGTTTTAATGTAATTTTAAACAATTAAAATTATATAATGTGATTAATTGTTTGATTAAAACTGCATCGAAACTAACTTGTTGCAAAATGTTTAAACAACTGAAGCATTTAATTCTTACTTCCCGACTTGTTAACTAAATTTGGGATTCTTAATTTCGACAATATCGCTCTTAGAAATTCAAATTAGCTTATATGCATGTAAATATCTATCAGATGCTTTGTTAATTAAAATATTTTGATTTATAGACCTTTCAGACTTCTCTGTTATTCATATGGTTGTTTCAGTTCTTTCTTTGCTAAAATTTGTGTAATTAATTTTAAATGATCATTATTTATTCAAAAAAAAATTAATTTGATGTTTTAAATATTAATTTATATTTTATTATCTGTCATCAGTCAAATGCTAATTTGTTTAATAAAATAAATGAAACATTTATGAATTGTTTAGGAGTTCAAACATAATGCTGAGATAAAATTAATTTTTTTTTTATATATTTAAACTGCTCAAAGAATAAAATAAATTTTGCATCGCATTGGAAAACAAAATTAAAACTAAATGATCATAAATATTCCTAAAATTATAACACTATAATAAGTTTGAGTTACTATAAAATTATATTTTATCGTGTTTTATTTTTTTATTTTTACAAAAAATAATCTTTATGAATTCAAGATCGCAGATGACCTGATATCAGGGGCAGCGTTTCTAGAGTTTGTGGGCTGCACTTTGGGAACCCCCTGCTACATTTTTCATCCTGTTTTCTTCTTCAGTTTTTGTGTTAAAGTTGCCATGATAATTGTAAAGTGTGCCAGATTGGTGTTCATTTCCTTAGTTATGGTTTCATATAAGGCTTCAATCTCTTCATCATTGCTGCTAGTTGTCTGCATGTACACTTGTATTATTTTCAGTTGTTATTGCTTGGAAATCCTCATTGTGATTTGTCCTGCACAGTCTGAGTCGCTCTATAGTTACACATAAATTAATCTCCAATTATCATGACAGCCAACTCTAATTATATATATGATTTGATGTTCCTTCCACAAGTATGTTAACACTACACATTATTTGGAATACTTAAAATTAATTTACTGTTCAACTATTTATATGCTGCAGAACCCTATTTTTTACACTATTCCATTTCTAACACTTGTGTGAGGATCCCGCAGTGGATGGATGGAAAAAATATATATTGAAAAATTATCATATTTTTGAATAAGAGTTACAAGTAAGTGACTCAGGGATAGGATAATTGATTTGAAAATGCATATTATATATATTTATTTAAAAGAAACAGGAAATAAAATACAAGATTAAAACTCACGACATTGAAACAAAAGTATTAAAGATTGAAGTATACAATAAGATCTATAATTTAACAAGCCATTACAGATTTTCCTGAATAGTAGGAAAAGTTATTTGACACAAGAGATCATAACCCCTGGGAGAGAGTAAAAAAGAAATGTACTTCATTCCTCCATTATCTTTTATATCTTCATTCCTAGTCCTTGTTGGATGATTACCAATAGGACAAGAAACACTTCACTCTTCTGTGTTACATTTCTGCCATTATTTTTCACGTCTTCTTTATCTCTCTCTTGACTGACTATTGTTAGTCCTTACTTCTTGGAAGGAAAACTTATCTTTCCTTATTATTTGACAAGATGTGATCACATTACTTTATTTTTTGACAGAAGACAATCTAATTTCATCATTGTTTAATGAAATCGATTCTTCTACTTCCCCTTCTTCTCCAGACGTTTTCAAATTTTATCAAAAAATTAATTTCAATAACTATAAAATTCTACCAATTAAAATAGCTCTTCAGTTATTTTATTAAGGTTAGTTGGATTTCAGTAGAAATATACTTGTACTGAAATACTTATAGCAAAAAATATATAAAAAACAAAATACAGACAGAATTATTAATAGCAGAGTAGGTGAAGAACTCCCCCTACTATGGAGATATGCAATTAACAAAGAGTTTAAACACTGCCGGGCTTAATTTTAAAAACCTTAACTTTAATTTTTTTATTTTATTTTCTTAACTTTAAATGTTAAACTTTACTTTTAAAGAATCTTAAAAATTTTAGATTAAATCACATTCTAAGTTAAATTGTTTAATATTACAGAATTTTCATTTGGGCTATGTGAACATATGCTTTGTAATTAATATGAAATTATTTTCAGAATACAATGAAAAATATGCAACACAAGCAAAATGTTTAAAAACATTCTAGAATTTTTATAAATAGCTTTATTCATATTAATTTAGATATTTTCTTTGATTTTTGTGTAAAGCTAATGATAGTACAGAGTATTGAAAACATTCCTGTTTAATAAAGTTGTTTTGAGTATTTACCACAGAAAGTGCTGTATTAATTATTTAAAATTGTGATTCTGTTGATAGAACTGACCAAATGCACAAAAGTTTTGTTAGTGGAAGTTCATCCTTGTCAAAGGAAAATATGCAGAGAAAACCAAAGTTCCTGGATAGCATAATTTCCTTCAAGTTTCATCAGTAATATTGTTAGCTTTCTGGTACAGAAATCCTGCAAGAATGAAACATTTATGTTATCTTTAGAAAATATATAATTCTGATATCATATTCAGACGTAAAAATAATAATCCCTTTACAGTTAAATCCTTTAATTTGGCCCTTATAGTGCCATGGATCTTGAATAAGAGCAAGGTCATAATGTCCCTTAAAAACCACTGGCCCAAAATGACAGAAGTGGCCCTAGAGTTCTGGAGATAGATTTGCACCAACCTCAGAAGTCATGAGACTATACATACCTAGCATAGAATATTAAAAAAATTAAAAATATTTATATATAATACATAATATTAATTGCTTTTTTTATTTAAATTAATAACAAATTTTAGGTTCCCAAAGATAAGGATGAAATGGTAGAACGTGAATTCAATCGATTATTGGAAGCAACATCTTACCTTTCTCATCAGTTGGATTTTAACTATGTACAAGGAAAACCTGTATCTTTGGGACAAGCATTGGAATGGGTAATAAAGTAAGTAAATATTTTTGAATGAATATATTGATATTTAATATTAAATTTTCTAAAAGTTGTTATAAAAAATATTAATTTTAAAATAATTTTCTAATTTTTATAGTTTTAGAAGCAAATTTTTTAAATTTCTACAGAAAAACTTTAAAAAATTTGTTTGTGTTTATAGATCTTAAAGTATTTATTATGTATTTATGTTATTATTATTTATGTGTAATTTATATGTTATTATTTATTTAGTATTTATTATTTATTATGTTTTTCTGTTAAAGTATTGAATTTAATATTTCATAATTAACATTTTTTCTACCTACAGTAAAACCTCAATTTTATGGACTATAGGGGGCAAGACTAGTCCGTAAAATCGGAAAGTCTGTAAAATCTAAGTAAAATTTTTTTATAAACATTAAGCTGGTTAGACGTTAACTTTTGTTAAATTGTTTAGTAGTTAATTAGATTTAAGTTAGAACTTAGTTAAAGACCTGAGCTCAGGCAGAACTCTGGATTGCAGAGTCTCTAGAACTATTAGGTTTAGTTATAATTAATAGTATTGCATTCATTCTAATCTGCGACTTTGCACACTTAATGTTATTTGAACAGAATGTACATGTCTGTTCTCTCAATTTTCTCTTTTTCTTTCTGTATTTAAATTCATAATTGCATAATTATATACTATATATAAAATATATCATTCTATAGAATTGTGATCACCTGTCTTATAGTTTTGCTAAGGTGATATGACTTATAAATGATAGTTTGTCTTACTAGTGTGATTTATAATGCAAAGATTTGTGTAGCAAGTAGATGAAATTACTCTTCCATCAAAAAAATAACTAGAAAATCTAAATATCAACAGCTAATCACAGAAGCAGCAACACTTCAGCTATAGTTGCAGCAACTTCAAATGTTGAAAAAGAGTAATTGTAATAAGAATAATAATATAAAAAAATTTTTATGTATTATTAATTTCATAGGATATTTTCAAATTATTATTTAGCAATTACAATAAATTAAACTATATTACAATTTAATGCATAATAAAAGAAGTATTTCCTATTCATATGCCTATACACTTTGATATCAAAGTTGAATTTTTTAGTTAACTTGGAATGTAATTCCCACATAATACATTTTCTATATATAGTCATACATTTCTCTAATATGAGTTGTGCTTTTTAAGAATATAATTACAATATATATTAACTCCTGTATTTATAAGATCATGAAAATATTAATGTAGGACTATAATCTTTGCAACAACAAATTAGGAAATGTGTTTGAATCAGCATTAATTGATGGAAGCTGTAATGATATTTAATAATTTATCTGAAATGCATTAACTTTTATTCAAATAAAGGATATTTTGTCAATTTCATAGGATATTTTCAAATTATTATTTAGCAATTACAATAAATTATGTTATATTAGTTTAGTGTATAATAAAATAAGTATTTGCTGTTAACATATCTATATCACTTTGGTATAAATTCAAATTTTTTACTTAGTCTGGAATGTAATTCCCACATTATATATTAGTTCAGTATGAAATTGAGATCCAATATATGTTCTTTCAATATAAATTTTGCATTTTAGGAATATAATTATAAAGTATATCAAGAACCCTCTATATATGGATTTAAATAAACATATTATACACAAAATAAAAATATTACTAATTTATGAAAACCTATTTGGCATTTAATTATTATAATTAATACAAAATAACAGAATTTTTGCAAAATACTCTGACATTTATTTCAGATGTTTGAATATAAGACAATTTCTAAAATTTTATTGTTAATTACCCTGAAGAAAAAATTTATTCTAAATTTAATAAAATCTGTATATTTTACCCTCTATATTTTGGTTTTGAAAATATAAACAAAAAGAAAAGAAGTTATGCAATTGAATACAGAAAAGTTTTAATAATTCAAAATAAAACAGAACCAATATTGCCTTGAATTATCCGAGAGCTCAGATTATATAGAGTAATAATAATTTGAAATATATAATTATATTAAAAGAATATGTACATATAATACTTACTGATATCATATTATAAAGAAATCAAAAGATTTCTTTTTATTTTGAATGCAAAAAAAAATTAATTTTAATTTGTGTTTGAAATTATGAGTTGTTCTCTATTGTAATATCATAATTTTCAAAATCAAATTAGCAGTTAAATATTTTCTTTATAGTATAATGCTATTTCAATGGCAATGAGGGCTAATACTGAAAATACATAAGACTATCTCAAACTATTAATATTGTATTAGCTGATATTGTTAGTTGATTATTGTACTAATCAATTAACTGATTATATTAGTAACTGTGTATTAATCAGATAACTGATTTTATAATAAATATTAGAAAAAACTGTTTTTGATAATATGTACTTAATTTTTGGTTATTTCATCTAATTTTCTATAATTTGCTTATTTTTTTTGAAAACCTCTCAGTCCTTTGCCTGATAATTTAAACTATTATATTATAATTTCCATTTAAAATTGATTGTTATATTATAATGGTCATAATATAAATTAACCATTAAATTAATTCATAGTTTAGTGTTTGATCACAATATTAATTGATAATTAGATTACTTAATATAGATTTGTTAATATAATAAATTATTTCAAACTTCAAAAATACACAGATTTATATTTTACATCAAACATCATTTTACATTTGAAATAAAATTATGTCAACCAAAAGAAATTTCAATAATTTTTAATAAATTTTATATTTTTTATTGATTTGGCAATTACATATATATATATATGCAATATCTCAAATGATTAAAAATTTTTATATTAATTAGTTAAAATAATTATAATTTATATCACTAATAATTTTATCTAATTTTCTCGTTTAACAAATTACAAAGACAAATTTCTAATTTAAATTTAATAGGTGTAATTTGTATAATTTGTCTAGTATGTCTAGTAAAATATAAATGATGATTAATTAGGAAAACAGATTATAGAAACTTTGAAGAAGAAGCAAAAAATATCATACAAAAAGATAATGGAATACTTTTATATGATTTATAGTAATCAGTGTATCCAGCATAATATATTTAGCTTTTTTTTGCTAATATTCTTTTTTTTACAATATTTTTATAATGACAATTTCCATCATATTCAAACAGAATTTTTTGGAATATCAAATCAAAGTTTAGACAAATTGTATATGTAAAAAAGATAAGCTCTAGTTCAAAGTGAAATTTTATGTTATTTAAAGTTTAGACATAACTGAAAATATAATTTTTGTAACTAAAATTTTATCAAAAAATCTTTATAGTAAAAAGAAATTTTCTCTTTATTTTCAGTGAAATTAAAACCCATTAAAAATATTTTCACGGATATCATATTTGGCAAATAGTGTTATCCAGAACAAAATATGCTGCTCTGGCCCTTCAATATGGTTTCACTGCAGTTATTTGCATTCTTACCAATATTGTAAATAAAATTTTAAATATTTATGAATACAAAAAAAATATGCAGTGAAAACAAAATTGTCAAAATTACTTTATAGATATTTTGACAATTTTTGCTAGAGAACTGCATAATTTCTTTTATCAAGAAAATATTGATAAAGGAAATTAGTAGTTGAATAAAATTATCATAAATATATATGGATTACGGATAAGAATAATAAATCATTGATTCTGATAAATTGTTTAATTCATTTCATTTCTTCAAAAGAATCTGTTTAACAAAGAATGCTGAAGGAAATACTTTCACAATTTAAATAGTGAGTAAATCTACAAATATAATGAAATGTTATAAAAAAAAAAAAAAAGATTCTCACCATTTTTTATTTGACAAATGAATTTTTTTAAGCAAATTTCACCACATTACAAGGATAAATAAATTAAAATCTCAAAAACAATCTAAAGACTATAAAATTGAAAAAATGATATTTTATATTAAGTATAATCTAAAAGCAAACAATTTTATTTAAAGCAGATTTTAGATACTTTGCTTATATATAAGTGAACTATTAGATCAGCTGTGTTATAAAAATGAATAAAATTCATTACAAAAAAATAATTATTTTTACTGTGGATAATAAAAATCATTTTTTATAATGAACTTATTGTTAGTTATTGTATGAAAATGTAGTTTTCATATAATAATATCATATTCAGATTTAATCCTAAAATAATTACAGATACAAATAGCAACGTAGAAGAATTTATTATTTGTAGCAATTCTACAAATAATAATTATATGCTTATATTTGAATAATACTTTATTGGAATCTTAATAGAAACAGAGATGGATCTTTTACTATGCTCATATTGTCTTAGTTTTAAACTAGATTTATTCATTAATAGCTTAAAAATGTTTTCATTTACACACATTTCAATTAAAACAGCTCATTCGGAATTCATTACACAATTAGTCAATCTTTATTTCAATTACTATTTTAATTGCTTAATTATCAGCATTATATTAAGCTTTGAAATTTTAATGAAAAAATTTCAAATGTGAAAACTGATATTTTTTTAATTTTTTTTTTTCAGCTGCAATCTGATTTCTTGAAATATGTAAAATGTTTATGTTAGAATTAAATTCTTTATAAAATGACCTTTTGAATATGTTTGTTGGATCATCAAAATTTATCTTATCAAATTTTAAAATTTATCATAATAATTGCTGATCAGATGCATTTTAATTTTTCTTTTTTTTAGTAAAGCTTTTTGGGATGGTGTCCGTAAAATCCGAAGTCCGTAAAATCGAGGTTTTACTGTATTTTGATTTCATTATTTCTAAAAAACATTCATACATATTTATTTTCAAAAAGTATAGTTTATTGTTATTTTTTTGTGATATATTTATTAATTTTGGTCAAATTTATTTGTTTTTTAGTTTTTTTTATTTTTATAACAGATGATGTCACTTTCCACTCAGGTAGAATATTAATTGGCAATGATTTTTCACAGTTATATATTATTTTTAGTTTATTCAATAATAATGAATAAAATTATTATAAAATTTATTTTTTATGATATATTTTTGGCTTATTGAAAAAATGATCACCTCAAATTTGTTATGATTAAATTAAATCTAGATGAGATGAGCTTTTTATACAACTATACTGCAAAGTTTCTCAATTAATTTATGAATTATAATAACAGAATAAAAAATTTACTTGAAATTGTTTTCATATATTTTATTATTATTATGCTTTTACTTATTAATCTATTAATGATTGATCATGGAAATTTATATTTTGTTACATATCATAGATTGCCTTAAATGAAAATCTCCATTTTTACTGCTGTGTTTTTTGATGCTTCTATTGTCATTTTTGTGAAGTTTTTTTTTAGTTTATAGATAACTGATGGTGTTGAGTATACATTGTTGTTACTTACTTGTAATATTTTTTTATATCTGAATGTTTAATTTTCAATGAGATATAAGTATCCCTCCTGTAACATAGTAGATAGGTTCCTAAAAACACCGTGTTGTATGAAACCATGTTACATGAGACCTAGAATCAATACAAAAAGGAGAGTTATGTTCCAAAACCAATTAAAAACAAATATCTTTCTTTAATTCCACATAAGAAACTTAATTTTTATTAAGAATATTAATAAGATGAAACATAGAGAGAAAAATATATATATATATATAAGACCCTAAAAAATACAATATGTAAAACAAAAGGAAAGGAAAAAGCCTATATAATATTAATTTAATAATTATATCTTTCTTACCACTGTTTTGTTAAATCGAGTTTTAAACCACCACTTACCACTGTTACCACCAGTTCTTACCACTGTTTTTAAATTTTTAAAATATCTAGTGTTTATTGCATATTTGATAAGAATGTGCATCTCATACTGTCAAAGATAGTGCTCTGCAATTGTTAATATGCCTTTATATTCAAAAGTTCATGATAAATTTATATAATTTTTTGATATTAATCTTTTTAAATAAATATAAATTTGATAATTTACAACTCAAAATTTGTTTTCAACAAATTTTGTATATTATTTTTAACTGTAGAATTAATTTTGGAATTTTATCTTCTAGATTGCAAGAAAAACACGTAAAAGAAAAACAAATTCAACATTGGAAAGCAATTTTAGAATTACAAGAAAAATCAAACTAATATAAATAATTTAATAGGCACTTTAACCTGTTCTCTGCAATTGACATGTATCAACATCAAGGAAGTGGAATAAAAATCAATAAAAAATAAGTTAAAAAATTTAACACTGATTTTATTAATCCAGTTTTTGCAAATTGGTTTTTTGTGTAATTTTATTAAAAATACATCCTTTTGACAGTGACTTTTGATCCTTTTGACTAAAAAAAATTATAGAATTTTAATTGTTAATTAATATAAATTTTATTAAATAAAATTGTTTTGAAAATTATTTTAAATAAATCTATGAACAATATTGAATTTTGAAGTACTGTAATTTTGAAAATAATTTAAAAAATTAAATAATCCATAGCTTTTCTTAAACTGTCAAGTTCTGCTGTTCACAAACTAATATAAATAATTTAATAGGCACTTTAACCTGTTCTCTGCAATTGACATGTATCAACATCAAGGAAGTGGAATAAAAATCAATAAAAAATAAGTTAAAAAATTTAACACTGATTTTATTAATCCAGTTTTTGCAAATTGGTTTTTTGTGTAATTTTATTAAAAATACATCCTTTTGACAGTGGTTCCTAAATATTTTTTTAAAATATGTTTTTACAAATGTTGTTTTGAATGGAACCAATTGATAGCATTTGAAATATTTTATTCTATATTGTTGATTTTATAGTCTGATATATTAAAATTGTTATGATTTTGGGATGAGATAAATGATACCTTTGAAATTTTAAGCAAAAATCAAATTTTTCACATAATGAGCTATAAAATTCTGAAAAATAAAAAAATATTGTAGACAGTAGGAAAATATTGGTTAATTCTGTTAAAATAAACTAAAAATATATCTTATTTGTTCATTTTTTGTTTCATTTCAGTGAAATTTAGAAGAAAATCATGAAAAACAAAACATACTCTATAGCTATTTAAATGGATGTGGTACCTTTATTGCTTTACAGCAGCCACTTAAACATTAATAAATGTTCTTTATTGCAAAAAGTGCTTGTTTTATAGTTTTACCAGTTATTACTCTTTACATAGTTTTTATACCATTATTCTTGATACATTTAACTTCTGGCCTTATCAGCTTGACTCAATTCCATTTTTATTCAATCAATAGCATTGCAATCAATCATTGTTTTGTTGATTCTTTGTGATAGCAATTATCCCATCACAAAGAATCAGTTAAACAATTGAAGAGTGTGATCCCAAAACGTGTTCAGTCCATTTTGGTCATTGTTTTATTTGATGTAAATACATACTCCTATTGAAGTCATCTATCTTATTAAAGGCTTGTTTGTTCCCAAAACCATGCTAACTGATGTTTATGGGACACTCAAATCCTGTTTGCTTTTGAAAACTTGTTCAGTCCAGAGAGCAGTAATGATGAAAACTCTCTCAGTCCTTTGTGCATGAACAGAGCGTTTTTCTAATCTTGCCAGCATGGTGTTAAAAAACAAACTGCTATACTGTTGGCAATAAATTTATTGAGGGAATATTGGTCACGTTATTAAAGGGAAAAATTGTTATATTGGTTATTAATTTTCATATTAGAAGCTCTTGAAATGATAACATTTTCTGGGGACTTTTTTATTTGCTGTTAAAAGGAAAGGTTATTTTTCTGAATTTTAGTAGTTCCTAATTTGGAATGATTAAATACATGTTCTGGGGCCTTTCCCATGAGTATAATGTACTCATGGTTAAGGCCTAAGAATTTTCTCCTGAAGTAATTAAAGTAATGTTTGAACTTCCCCATGAGTACAATGTACACTTGGGAAAGTTCAAACACTAATTACTTTTACTTTTCACTACAATCGATTCTCGTTATTCGCGATAGTTACAATCTGTAAATTCTTTGCGAATACTGAACCATTGTGCCTGTGGGAAATATAGAATTAATTTGCCACTCAGCAATAATTGATGAATAAGCACGAAAATGCTACAAAAATCGAATTTGTGGTTATAAATAAATTTTCATGAATAGTCGAAAACGTGAATAAGGAATCCGCGAATACCGAGAATCAACTGTATTTTAATACTTAAATCAAAATAAATTTAGTTTTTCCTCTAATTAAGAATGAGTGTAATTGAAAACATGTTCAGTCCTTGGACTTAGTGAGTTTCCATTAACACCATTATATTTAGTCATTGTGTATTTAAAAACTAAATTATGACTAATTTCAAGATTTTATTGAGAAGTACATGTATATGAATTAGAAACAGATATCTGGTAGTAGATAATCATTCACATATGAAATACTTTCTCAATTCATATTTTACTTCTCCTGAAAATTAAAAACTGACTAAATGTGTTTTGGGATTACACTCTTCAATTGTTATTAAGCATTTTTTAAGATTTGGTAATCCAGATTTACAGTTAAAAAGTTCCAAAATGAAAAACAATCAGATTTGTAGCAACTCTAAATTTTTATATTGTTGATAGTATATGATGCTTAAAACATTTCCATATTTAGCAGTAAATATATTTTTAAATATCATTAGGATATTTTCATATTTTGTATTTAAATATTAAAAAAAATGATTGAAATATGAGGAAAACGATTTATAATTTAACTTTTGCTCTTCAGTGTTTTCATTGCTAAGTTTTTTTATAGAACAATTTCTTTCGAGTTTTTGATACATTTTTGACTTAAAGCTTTTAAGTAAATTAATAATTATAGTTCCCAAATACTTCCCCCCTGTGGGTGGGGGGGTTCAGGTTACATGGATTTAAAGCCCGTTATTAAGCAGAAGCTATTGCTCTTATGGCGGAATATGTGGAATAAGCAAATCAATAATAAGCTTCACAAGATTAAACCACTGATCGAGCAATGGGATTACAGCCATTGCAGGAACAGGAGAGAGGAAGTCATCTTAGGAAGACTCCGTATTGGGCACAGCCGGCTTACCCATAGATATCTTCTAATTGGTGAAGAATGTGAAAAATAAGAAAAAATTAACAGTAAATATAAAAACTGTGTAAAAAAATTCAAAAATAAGTTAAAAAAAGTTGATAGTAAACTGACGATTTTTCGTTGTCATTGTGTCCTTATGATCAAACACATTTTAGTGAAATGTCTGAACTTTACAATGGAACGTTTCCTTTATTTTAAATCTTCTAATTTGAATCTAACAACCCTTATTAGTAATATTTTTAATTGTTCCAGCCCTTTTGCTTTTTTGAGGGATATTTTCGTTATCTGTTATATTTAGTTTCACTTTTTATTTTAAAACTTATTTTATATATGTATATATTTGTTGGTTTTTTGTTTTTTATGTTACTTTATACTTTTACCATATTTTATTTAATTTTGTTCATTATTTTTTACTACTGGCGTTTTTTTTTTTAACTTATTTTTGATGTTTTTTAACTTATTTTTGAAATTTTTTTACACAGTTTTTATATTTACCGTTAATTTTTTCTTATTTATTTTTAATTTAGTCTTGTTATTGTTTGGTCATTTTTCTTTTTTATAGCTATTTACACTATTATTATTTTTTGTCTGTTATTCTATGGTTATATCTATTTTATTTCATTTCCCTTTTACACATTGTCTTGGTGCAGCTTGGTCTATAAGGCCCTTGCACCATAAAACCACATGCAACCAACCAACCAACCCAAATACTTTCAAAGAAATACTAAAAAGGGAGAAAGATCTTATAAAATTTGAAGTTATCTTTTAAATATAATTGTTTGGCATTAAAAGATATACAGGGTCACTAAAATTTATGGAAATGGTAAATACTTTGAAAACAGTTTATTGGGATTCTTTGAAATTTGGCATCAAGTTAGGAGTGTTTACATCATGCTATCTGAGATCAAAGATAAATTTCACTTTTTTTAAAGGGCACTAGGGGTCAATTTGATCATGTTTGAAATGAGCATTTCATCTTGAATTCAGTGATATAACACATGCCTATCTTATCTTTTAGGAAAACCTCAAAAAAATCTATGTTGACTTTACCACAATGTTGCTTCTTCGTGGCAATGGTTCAGTTATTGCAGTCACTGCTAATGTTTCCACATAGCTGGATTGTTTTTGATTTTTTGATATTAATAGTAACTGTTGTTGTCTTTATTACCACTTCCAAAACTAAGATTTGAGTATCTTATTAACATTTTTGCAATATTTTTTGTAGAATAACATCCTATAGTCAGCTGATGATCCAACCACATGGAACCATTAGCAGTAATTGCAGTGAATGAACCATTGCCATGAAGAAGTAACATTGCAGTAAAGTCAACATGGGTCTTTTTGAGGTTTTCCTAACAGATAAGATAGGCATGTGCTATATCACTGAATTCAAGATGAAATTTTTATTTCAAACATGGTCAAATTGATCCCTAATGACCTTTAAAAAAAAGTGAAATTTGTCTTGGATCTTGAAAACAAATGACAGTAAAAAGTTGAAAAAAAAAAAAAACAGATAGTAAGATGTAAACACTCCTAACTTGATGCCAAATTAAAAAAAAAAAAAAAAAAAACAGATAGTAAGATGTAAACACTCCTAACTTGATGCCAAATTTCAAAGAATTCTGATAAACTGCTTTCAAAATATTTAGCAATTTCCTTACATTTTAACAACCCTATATATGTTTTATAAATATATTAATTTTTTATCATAAATTATATCTTATATTTTTTTTTAATGATTCAACTATGTTTTGAAAGATAAGTTATAAGAATTTGTATAATTAATTGTAGATTTAATTTTATCAATAATACTTTTCTTATCACTCACTAATATGATAAAGAATTTGTCATTTAAATTAAGGACGTGCGATGGCCAAGAAACTACTGATCATCAATGCATCGATTATTTTAAAATTCATTGATGGTTAGTAAAAATTAGATCGATTTTTCTACGATGGTATTTCTATCTAAATAAAATGTTCCTAAGTCCAATCAATCAAACGTTTATTTTATTGAAATGCAATATGTATAAGATTATCTATTTCTTCTATTGACAATGAACTTAAAACTAAATACATATTCAAATATTTTGGCTTTAAACGGCTCCTATTTTTGGAGATAGTTATGCCTGCTTTGCTGAATAACACCGTTCTGCAGGCACAGAAGTTGCTGGAACACAGATATTTTAAAGCCAGTGAGCAAAGATTAGAATTGATTTTCTCCTGTTGTTGCCAAATTTGCACAGGATTGCTTCTGTGGTGTTCCAGTGGATCCTGTAAGTACGTTTTCAGGCATGTATGAAGACCTAATATTCCTACCTAGAAAGTAGAGATGACGACATCTAGTGTAATGACTCAGCATGACTGCCGTTACAAAATTAAAATATTTAATAAATTATTAGCAATCATCCGTATAGTGAAAAATTACACCATCGATGGTACCAATGAAATACATCGATTGTTATAACTGTCGATGTTTTGATGCATCAGCATGAAAATCCATCGATTAATAATCGACAATTGATGCCATCGTATGACACTAATTTAAATCCAAATATTTAGATCAACCAATAGCAAATTTTATTAATATAAATCTTAAAAATTTAAAGATATTGTATCTGGAAAATTAAATTTATATAATTAAAAATATTTTAGATGTTACAAGTACGTGAAAGAATTGAAGATTTGTATAAACAACATAAAGAATTAGGTGAATCAAAACAAATGAAAGATATCACTCATGAATTTGTTCTTCGTAGCAAATATCGTGATCTTGGTGCTGCTTGTAAGGTTAGTATGTATATAATTTACTGATTAATTTATGTTTCTTAAGAAATAAACAATCATATTTTACAATATGTTATCACTAAGTCTATGGTAAATAAGATAATTTGTACAAGAGCAGATAAACTCTGTAATTTGGTGTTTATGAAAATTGATATCTAACAAAAGGTTTATATGAATTAAATCAAAGAAAAAATCTGAGGAGTTGGAAGAGGAACTGCCTAGAAGAATGTTACTGGATAGATAAGATACTTCAATGTAAATCATTACTAGAATTCCTGGAAATCTTTAAATTAGTGACTCTGAATTTCTGCACTTATTTTGGTTAGATTAATATTCATAAGATGCTAATAAAAACAAAGCAAATTGTTGAGAAATAGATCTCTTTTTACCAAATAGAAAAAAAAGCTAGCTATATGGCACATAGATATGTTAAAATTATTATAATAAAAATATTTCTATAGTTTTTATCCATTTAAACAGTGATAAAAAGATTACAGATAAATTATTAACAAGATTAATATCTCATTATTCACAGTTAACAAATTATTCTCTTTAATGTGCTTTGAATTATTTTCTGCCAAATTTTTATATAAAATTTTCATTCTATCATCATTATGTCATATATAAATAAACTTTTCTATTAATTCATGCTTGGTAATTAATATAGCTTTCTTTAGTCTTTTGATAATTAATTCTAAATTTTCTGAAGACTTTCAATCTTGACTTGCCAGGACTAAGCAATGTTCTCATTTGATTTTTTGCCAAGTGACATTCTTGGTTTTATAATAAAATGTCTGATCTTGTATAGAAACTCAATTGCCATAAACCTGTTGTGTATCTCAGGCAATAGCCAGATTTCTAATATGTTTGCATATTGTTATTGCCTCAAAATGCCATCCACATTATATAGTCTACCAGAATCAACTATAGATATTAGCACTGCAATATAACTGTTGGAAGATGCTGTATAGTCACTACTGCAAGCATTCAATCTCTTCTTCTCAGATTAACAAGGACAAATACAATATCAAAAGGAATATTTGTTTAGAAGTTTCTATTGGCAGATGGAGGATGGCATCTTATTAGGGTTTCCCTATTCCATTAACATAGGGAAGATCCGTTCTGCCAAATTTATTGGTGGTTAGCAAGGGTGGCGTGTTATGGAGGTTTGATTGTATATATTAATATATTATTTAATATATATGATTTAATTTTTCAACAATATATTGTATTATTGCTGTATTGAGGCACTGTAGATATTTTAGTAATTACTTAAAAATCTATGTGGGTTGGTTTATTAATGGATAGTCTGCAGTCTTTCATTGAAATTCTAAATTAACAATAAGCAATCAATTGGTTAGTCATTTTTGCCTAAATTTAAATAACAGACATGTTTAGTGAAGAGGAGAGAATATACTTACAATACAATACATTCCTATTCTTCTGTTTAAGATATGAATTTTTTTTTGGCTAATGAAAACTGTGCACTCATGATTATCAGACAGTTTTGATACCTGCTTTCATCAAAGATATTTTACATAAATAATAATTAAAACAGTAAATATAGTAATAAGCATTTTCAATTATACAGTTGAGTCTCTGTAATCCAACACTTCACCAGTCTAACACTCTGCGAACTGTCACGCTGCCCACGTGAAATTTTCACGTCAACTTGTCGATGTGCAAGAGAGAGAAACTGACATAAACAAATTGTCAATCGCTTTTCATTCATTGTGCAGGCATTATAGTGAGACTAATTTTTAAATTCAGTACACTGTTACAGTATCAGTGTTTGTTTTATCTTTACAATGTCACAAATTGGAAAAAGTGAAAAACGAAAACACAAGACATTGACTGCAGTCGAAAAGGCAGAAATAATTAAAAAACTTGATTTGGGAGAAAAGTTTAGTGACTTCGTTTTATGGTATTTGACAAGCCACCATTTAAGATATTAAAAAAAATAAAATAAAATTGTTGAACAAGCCACCATTTATGACATTAAAAAAAAATTGGGATAAAATTGAGGGGTTGAACAGCAAGAGCAGTGACAGGAAAATCTTAATAAACTGGAGCATATTTGTTTGTGTAATTCCATTTTTTCATTGAACATCCAATAACCTGACAAATCATTGAAATCCAACAACCCCCGAACCATGTGTGTCAGATTAAGGAGACTCTGCTGTTTTACTTCAAACCAGACCAAAAAAATAACATATAAATAAACTAATGCCATTTGTTGTTTGATAATTGTGTTTATTCTCCTTGTTTTAAATTTTAAACTTAAAAATATTTTCTATCATATTTTGTAAAATTAAAATTTTAATTATTTCATTAATCCACAATAAATTTAATTAAATTCAACTTATAAACAAATGATTTATGGCATGTACTATACATGTTGCAATATCTCAAGTACAGTTTATTCTCAACTTATAACTACTCGTACTTATGACATTGATGTAATCAATAAATTCTGTGATTGATCAATATAATTCCATGGGTTTGAATTCCTGACCAATGGTATGATATATGAAATGCATAATTTTTTTATGTCTGATTCTTGTAGTTTTATGTTGTTTGTTTTTATTAAGGTAATGTATAGTGTTCTAGTAAACATTAGTAGTGAGAAATTCATAAGTTCTGGGCAATTTACAACTTATGACTGCTCCGATTTAATCCTACTTTGGTTTGAACCCTGCTATCATAAATTAGAACTAATATTAGTAGTACTTGACTTACAACAGCTACAGTTCAAATCAAATCTATTGTCATAAATCAAGAACTACTTGTATTATTAATAATCAGGGCTGGGGAATCAGAGTTGGTGTTGGCAATAACTTTCTCATTGCTCATAATTTATTGGTTTTAAATTTTAAAATGTATTAAATAATTATTTCCTTTTTCAGATGAATAAATAATTTTTTCAATAATAAATATTGAATAAAAATGTGTTCAGTGGTGGATTAAGACTGGTTGAGGCTCCGGGCACAAAAGAAAATATTGGGCCCCTTAAAAAAAGAGAGAATCAAGGGAATAAAAATACATACAGTGGGTGATCGATTAATGAACTGTTCGGATAACGAACACTTTCACGAGAGATTTTTATGTTCGGATAACAAACACTTCAGAGAACAAACTGTGGGACCTGCGGAATGACAGGTTGGCCAGATGGCCGCATGGTAAAGCTGTGGCTTACCATCCTGGAGGATCCAGACCCACTCCCCCAATTTTTCAGGAGGGATCCGGGCATAGGCTGTTGAACTTCATCCTTCAGCTATCGGGTTGACTCCATCATGAGTGTTGACCAGCCTGTGATGGGCTCACCACCAGATATATAATATCCCATGAGGATATGGTGGCTTAATATATCTAACCTAACCTAATTACAAAAAGATTCATCCACTGTTAATTTATTTTGTGTCATCTGATTTGAGCACTCAGAAAATATTTTCAGAATATTAGTTAAGAATACATTGGAATCAACAATAGTAGTGTTAATTTAAATAGAAAAATTTTTCCTACATTTTCAAGAGATAAAATCGATTCATTCACATTCAATTTTTCCAAGAAAAATTTTTCTTTTTGTGGATCTACAAAAATTAGATGCTTGAAGTCTGAGATATAAAAGCCAACTGTTAATAGTAAATCTAAACAATTATTTTTTGTTTATTAGCCTTTTCATGTTTTCATTTTGCCTTGATGTGGGGCCCCTTCAAGTGTGGGGCTTGATTGGGTGCAATCGGTCTAAACAGCTTAGATCCAGCACTGTACCCATGCTATAACTTATTGATTATGCTTTTAATGATGATGTACATCTTTAAAAATACAGGCCAACCTGATTTTACAAGTAAATAAAATTCATACCAAAAATCGATTTATGAACCTTTACTTATTTACTCTGATTTTACAAGACATTTATAATGAGCAAAAGTTTCAAACTTGTATAAGGCATTCCTTATTTAAGTTAAGTAATACATAAAAAACAGAAATGATAACAGACACATGACCCAAGCTTTTTCATAGAATAGCTCCAAAATTTTTAAATATTTTATATTTATTTAAAATTTGAGTGTTGTTTTCTTTTACATGTAAGGTGAATTCTGCCAGATTGAATTTTATATTGAAATCAGCAGGATTCATAATGTGAAATAGTTTTGGCTTTTCACCCACAAAACTAGAATCTAATCTGCCTAATTCTCAAATATAGTAGTAGTCCTGGCTTAGCCATTCGTTTTCCACTATCCAGTTCATTTCTCCAGTATCAATTGGATAGCTGTATAACACTTGTCTTACAATTTGAAGTTTTAGATTCAATTCTGGATCCGATATTCGTATTTTCTTAGGTGGGTCTCATTGAACAAAATCCTTCAATTGATATCCCACACTACTATGGATGTGAGTGGCCAATTAGTATTGATGTGCTCCATCATTTTGTGAAGATATAGATAGAGAGCAAGATAGTTAAGTTAGTTTTTGTTAAGCCAGCTTATTACACATGGGATATACTGTATTTGGCAATGGCCACTTTTAGAGAGCCATCATAGGATAGCCAACACCAATGATAGGATCAACCAGAAGGTTGAAGGATGAAGGATGAGGTTCAATGTACAGTCCTGGATTTGAACTTGGATCCTCCAAGTAATAAGCAAGTGCTTTACCATGCAGACATTTGGCTGATGGCAGTAGGATATAAAGTAGCATAAAATGAGAGAGAACAACATATTATATCAATGATTTTTTGATAATGTTCTGAATAAATTATGACGACTATTATTTTTATATAAAGAATATTTTATTGAATTAAATAAACTATAGATGGTATTAACTTTTATTAGAGACATTTTTTTTTCTTTCTTTCTAATTTTTATGCTGCTTTTCAATTGATTATTAAATGATGGGGGATAGTCTAGGGTCTATTACAGGCTATCGATACCATGATTAGAATGGTCAACAGATATATAAGGTGAAATATGGAAATATGGGTGCAGAGTTGAACCCATCCTTCACATTTTAAAGGACAGCTTAATATGCAGCATGCTTGTTTTTATACTGTTGATGATTATTATGGAAAACTGCCTTTTTTCTTTGAGAACTCTTTTTTTTAAGTTGCATTTCTGAAAATTAATGTTGTTTTTTGATGTAATTTTGCCATCGTTTATGTAAATAGATAGTATGTCAAGATATTTCAATGGAAAATGAATAATACTTTTGAAGCTCAGGAATGCATTATAATTTTTTCTATTTAAATCAATAGTAATTTACTCCTTGATTTACAAAAATTCGATTAATGAGCATTTTCCAGGAATACTTTAATCTTGTAAACAAGGACATATCTATAATACAGTGGATTTAGAATAGTTGGATTAATTCCTTCAATGAAAACATAAGTATTAAATCACATTAAAAATTATAGATTCAATGTAAATCTTCATTTACATTGAATCTATAATTTTTATACTATCTATGTCTAGTTTAGTAAAATCAATTTTAAACTTTTTAAAATATTTTCAAATGAAATCTTTTGCATTCATTTTAAATTTTCAGTTTGTAAATTATGATTTCAGTTCATTGTTTTTTATTTTCATCTGTTTTAAAGAATTTTGCCTAAAAAAAATTAAGATTTTTAATTAATATATTGAGGCTATGTTTTACTACCCAACCACATGCCTTTCATTGCTCAGGCATATGAAAATTACTTATCAATATTGATATTTATAATATTAGATGATTTTAATATTTAGTTCATTATAATTTGTGCAATATATTTTGCATTGAAATAATTGTGACATCACATCAGTTGATATGTTATATATTGGATGATGTTTTCTTTGAGATTCTGTGACACTCCATTCCAAAATTATTACTCCATCTTAAATCTCCCTTTTATTAAAGAATTCAATATAATTCCAAATATAAACAAAAATCTAAAGGATTAAACTCATCTGGGATAGTCATAGGATCATGATATATTGTTCTGAATTTTCAAGAATTTAGATGGCCCCATTCCATTTTGCTGCAAACATATGGGCATAAGCATAGTGATTGTGTTTTTTCTTGAACTTTTTGCTTTATTGAGAATCAAGAATTCTCGAATTAGTAATTAATTTATTTTTTGAGATTCTAAAAAAATGTTTAATTGAAAAAATACCTGCTTTTATTTAAGGATAAAAATAAAATGAGGCAGAAAAAAAATCATGTAAAATGAAAACAAATAATATTGGGTTGTTTTAAATTTGTTTTTTATTGAATATTTTAATTATATTGAAAAAATATGATTAATTTTTCATTATTATTGAAATATGATCTATTTGTTTTACAATTACTGACAGTTTTTGTTAAAATAGCTTTTCAATACACACAAACAGTCTGTCTGTTTTTCTGATAAATGGGTTCTGTGTTTGGATACAAAAATTCCAGAAATGGAATTTTTATGCCTAATCTTATGCAGACATATATGTTTTTTTTAGCCTATACGGCTGTTTATTTTTTACACGTCATTATACTTGAATATCTAGACCAAAAGATACACCTCTTAGGAAAAGTTTAGGACCCTCCTGTTTTGGCTACGAAATTTTCTAAGAGAGCTCTATAATCGACCATTGGGTGAAGATGGGAGTTTTGAGATTGATTGAGGTCTAGTTATTCTCTCATATCCTCTGATACATTAAATCAGATTACACTATCCCCTATTTAGCATAGATATGATTAGATGTCATTGTTACTCTGGCACACTGCTGAATGGGGTTAAAACCAGATATTTGTTTTGGCTATTGTTATATAAACATCATCACAAAATTGCCTACAGCATAATATGGCAATAATAGAAATCTTTAAAATTGTAGGAAACTAAATGATTTTTGTACAGTTTATCGTTTGTGTTATTTTAGGTTTATATATCTGTTTTAAGAACTAATTTTGTGATTAGTTTCAGATATTTATCTTTTTGAAATATAAAGTCAGTAGAAGTGGCGCAGATATACCACATGACTTATTTGCTTAGTTTATTGATTTGAAGACATAGAATAGCCAAAATAGAACCAAAATAATTTATTTATTTATTGCGATGAAATTTTTATTATACAAATTTGCAGAATTTTTTTTAATTCTCAAGATTTCTTGAGACGGGAATCTTGAGCACAATCACTACATATGCAGTACCTTTAATTATTATAAAATGACCACTAATGCTATCATTTTTTTTTATCTATAATGAAAGACACCAAAAAAAAGAAAAACTTTAGTATTTAAAATATTAGTGCACTACAATTTTTAAAATAACTTAAAAGATGATAGAAATTTCCATATTTTTTGAAAAAATATTTTGTAGGAAAGTTTGTATTATAATTTATTCAATTTTTTTATCTTATCTTTTTAATTAAAGCTAAGTAAGGCAGATTCTAAGTATAGGCAATCCCTGACTTACATATATCTGTACTTACATAGTATTACTACTTACCAGGCAATTTATATGCTTATTCTTTAATATAACTATTTTTAGTGTTATATCCTTGTGACACACTAGTACTGTATAATGTATGTTCCGACATACATAGGTTTTTGACTTAGGATTTTGTGGAATGATCCATGTTCATAACTTGGAGACTGTCTGTATAATGCAATATCTATTTCATTTTATATACAGGTATCCCTTGCTATATGTGATCTCACTTTACACGTTTTTGTTATAAAGTGATTTTAAAAAATAAATTAACTTTTTAAATTAAAAAAAATTTTTGTTTAAAAATTGTCTCATGGATGAACTGCTTGAGTACCACTCATCAGAGCTCAACTAATGAAGAACGTCTGGAAATGGAAAACAACATGAATGATGAAAGTCAGAAGCCCTTCGTTGCTAAGCCCATCAAACAACTTTCACCAAAACAAATGATTGAATTTTTTAAACATATTGACAGTGCCGTCAGAAAAATTGAAGAAAATGATCCTAATGAGATTAGAAGCACCAAAGTTGCAAGAGAAATTCAGAATTCTTTGGATTGCTACAAAGAACTTTATAAAGAGAGGAAGAATGCTGTCTGTTAGCTGAGTTTTGACTGTTTCATTAAAAAAGTTGATCATCAGCATATCATCCCAGAGACTTCAAGAAAGTAAGTGTGTGATGATCCAGACTCACCAGACCCAGTCCATTCAACATTGAATTGAAGACTGTCAGAATTATGTAGTGTTTAGTTATTTATGACTTGTATTAATTAAATTCATTCATCCAACCATTCATTCATTAAAATTTGTGTGTTTTGTTTATAAGTTTAAATAATTCATTCATTAAAATTGATCTTTTGTTCATAGGTGTAAAGTTTTCATTTTTTTTTATCCTTCTGAAGAAACCCCTGTCCCTATCTCACCCATGCTAAATTCAACTCACTTTACATGATTATTTCATAGAACCAATTAATCACATAAAGCGAGGGACATCTATAATTAATTTAAAACAGATGAAACTGATTATTATTTAATATTTTCAATTACAATAAATATTATTACATAATTTTTTCATAGATACTGCATATATAATTCATTAACATCTACAGTATAATGATGTCATTTCTTATCATGATAATTCCTCATTTAGCCTTTAACTTGGTGGAGAAATATTCATTTGCACTAATAATATAATTTTTTAAACTAAAAAATCATTATTACCTATTTAAAAAAAATTAATTCGTACTGAAATATACATTTTGATATGAATTATATGCATGCTACTGGACATATCTAAAATACAATGGATTTAGAATAGTTAGATTAATTCCTTCAATGAAAATATAAAAAGTATTAAATCACATTAAAATTATGCAGATTTTTCATTTTCAATTGATACTCATAATTAGATAAATCCTAGAGGATTGTTAATTTTTTAATTTATATATAGGATTTGAAAAATTGATGCCTGTCAATGATCACAATTTTACTGGAGGATAACTGAAAATTAAAGATTACTTATCCATCCTGATAGTTAACAATTTTTTCATTGAGAACATTTTCATTTTCTCTATTTTATTTAAGAATTTATTTGAATTAATGAAAATTTAAAGGAGCTTTTATTTCTAGCTCCTTTTAATGAATATCTTAGATTTGTATTTGTTAAATATATTGGGTTGTTTGGAAAGTAATTTCATTTTTTTCCCACCAGTGGCGTTAGTTATATTTTTACCTGCCAATTTCATTCTAAGCCTTATTGTCATTATAAGTTTTGACAGCTGACATTTCAAGATATATTTATAAAAAATTTCTTTTGATTCTGTGCAGTTGTTTTTTGGTGTCCCATAAAAAATGGAAAATAAAATGGGATTTTCAGCATGTTTTACTTTTTTATTACCGAAAAAGTAAGGATACTGTTCAAGCAAGAAAAAAGTTATGTGAAGTGTATGGAGAAGATGTGTTAACAGAACGCCAGTGCCAAAACTGATTTGCAAAATTTCGTTTTGACAATTTCAATATTAAAGATGCACCATGTGTTGGAAAGTCAATTGAAGTTGATGAAGACAAAATAAAGACATTGGTTAAAGCAAACCGCTGAATGACAATATGAGAAATTGCTACAAGATTGAATTTTTTGAATTCAACTGTTCACAACCAGTTGAAATATTGATATTTGGGTCCCACAAGTTCTCAAAGAAAAATTTGCTCCATTGCATCAACATCTGTGATTTGTTGCTCAAACATGAAGAAAATAATTCCTTTCTGAAGCAGATCATAACTGTTGATGAAAAATGGATTCTTTACAACAAAGTTGAATGCAAGCAGTCATGGAGCAGAAGAAATGAACTGGCTCAAAGCACTCCAAAATCCAATATTCATAAAAAAAAATGATGCTCTTCGTTTGGTGGGATTTGAAGAGAATTGTTTTTTTTTTTTTTTTAACTTCCAGACAATTCCACAATTAATTCGGAAGTATACTGCCACCAACTAAGAAAAATTTGCTCCATTGCATCAACATCTGTGATTTGTTGCTCAAACATGAAGAAAATAATTCCTTTCTGAAGCAGATCATAACTGTTGATGAAAAATGGATTGTTTATAACAAAGCTGAATAGCAAGCGATCATGGAGCAGAAGAAATGAACTGGCTCAAAGCACTCCGAGACCCCATATTCATCAAAAAATGATACTCTTTGTTTAGTGGAATTTCAAGGGAATTTTTTTTTTGAGCTTCTTCCAGACAATTCCACAATTAATTCGGAAGTGTACTGCCACCAATTGGACAAATTGAGTGATTCCATCAAACAGAAGAAGCCAGAATTGATTAACAGAAAAGGCATAGTGTTTCACCATGACAATGCCAAATTTCATACAAGTTTGATGACTTGCCAGAAGCTGTTACAGCTTAGATGGAATGTGCTACAATACCTACCATATTTGCCGTATTTGGCACTCTCCGAGATTACTTATTCTGGTCTTTACAGAATTCTTTAGATGGCAAAACACTTAGTTTAAATGAGGATGTCAAAAATCACTTGCTTCAGGTTTTTGCAAGCAAAGATCAGAAATTCTAAGAGCATGGAATCATGCTACTATCAGAAAGATGGCAAAATATGGACCAAAATGGTCAATATATAATTAAATAAAATTGTTCATTTTTATGAAAAAAATGAAATTACTTTCCGAACAACCCTATAACTTATACACTTTATTCTTATAAACTGGAATCAAAGTTTTTCTGAAAAATGTTTGTAAATCAATGTTCTAAATTATCATTAAAAATTATAATGCATTCCTGAGCTCAGAAAAGCCAACTGTATTTATTGAAACATATCAAAATACCACTCAATTCATAAAAAAATAAATCTATAATTAATTATTATAAACAACCTAATTAACATAGTTTTCTTAGAGAAAATCCCTAATGAAGAAACCAACTGCCAGTGAGGAAATGTTATTAAAACTTCCATTTGTACAGATAGCTATTTAAGATGATGTTTATCACTTGTTCATCATCGTTTCTTTTTCATCCACTACTGGATATGTGTCTTCTTTTGTTTCCATATGTACTTGTCTTGTGCTGTCTGCATCCATTAGGTCCTGTGCCCACATGCAATTGGTTGCAAATTTTGGTTAGCTATTTAATTGCAGGAGTTAGAACAAAGGATTCCTATTGTTTAATCTGCCAACAAAAAAGTTGCTAGTGAGCATAGTCTCATAGAAGTCATTTGTTCTCACTCCTGCAATTAAATAGTTAACCGACTGATAATTGCATGTGGGTGCGGAGCCTTAAAAACCAATTACTTTTCTTATGCAATCTCTTCATCATTTGTATTGTTTGCCAGAATTTCTTTTCCCTTGTCTTAGTTGCCATTCTGGGTAATTTTCTTTGTCCAAGATTTATTGTATCTTGCTATGTGACTTGCCCAATCCCATTTACTGCTTCTAATTGCTACCATATCTTCTACTTTGATTTGTTCCTTTATCCAAGTGTTGATCTTGCAGTCCTTCTTGGTGGATCCTAACATCTATCTTTCCATGCTTCTTTAGGCTGTTACTAGTTTCTATTCCATTTACTTTGTAAGAGTCCATACTACTGGTGCATACTACCTGTACTGGTAGTATGCACATGTTGAAGAATTTCCTTTTTAAGGCATCTCAGTATCCTTCTCTCTCTTAGAAAGTTACTGTATCAGCTGGTTGGACCAAAATGGTCAATATATAATTAATTAAAATATTTATATACTATAAAAAAATTTTTATTCTTCATTAAGTAAAAACCTCAAAACAAATGAGAAAGTGAAAAACAAATTTTGAAAATGGTATGATTAAATTAGATGCCTCATATTAAGGGGGAAAATTTTCAGCAATTTCTAATTATAAAAAAATATTGATAGAACCTTCATTAATATATTTTTTTAATCATAATTTTATTTATAATAAATAATTACTAACAATTTTTTATTTCCTTATTGAAATTTAGTTTGTCTAATCTATAGAAACTAATCCAGAATATATTAATTAAAATTTTCAGTTTGAGCAATGCAGACTTTTTACAATTATTTTGTGATAAAATAATTTTTTTTAATATTTAATAATGCCAACTATAGTGAATACAATGAGATCATGATTTAGTTTAAATATTATTGAGTAGCCATTGAATTAATTTAGATTATTATGTAGGTCATATAAGTTTGGAATCTTACACACTTTATACTTATTTTTCAGTATGTGATATAGCTTGTGAAACTTGTATTGGAGCAGGACCAGATAAATGTGAAAAATGTTCAGAAAATTTTGAAATGAAAGATGGAATCTGTGTTGGTATGTCTATATTCTGTTTCTGATAATTTTCAAATGTGAAATTTAAAATCAAAATACAAATATATAATTTTTCCCTTAGAAAATGTTAAAAATGATTTAAATGCAAACAGTTCAGAAGAAAAAATTTCAGAAGAAAGTAATAGTCATCAGGAATTATGACAAAACTTAACTTAGGATGAATTTTTTTAATTGAATGTTGTTTATATTCTATATCTATATAAAAGCCTTTTCATTTCGTAAAAATGCATTTATTTCCAATATTTGTTATTGCACAAAGTGCAGAATATTTATTCTGTTGAAAAATCTATTCTTCACTTTTTATCTCTGAATATTAAAAATTTACATTATCTTTCATTTTTATAAATAAAAATGCAAAGATTCAATTTTCAGTTAAGAAGTTTGTTCCATTTTATAATACTATCTATCTACATAAAGTTAAAATTTTTCTATAATATATTATAATTTGTTAGTTTTTAAATGTGAAAATATTTTATTAATTCATATTTGTTTAATTGAACTTAATTATTCTTTCTATAAATAATTTAAAAAATTTTTAATAACTGAAAAAAAAAAGTATTTTTATTCTATGAATAAAATTTTATTTTGTAAAAAGTTAATGCTTGGTGTTTTATTTATAAAACTCTCATTTAGAATATAAATTATTTTCTACTAAAATGAGTAAAGTGTAATTTTGAATATGAATTTTAATATTATATAATGATGATAAAGTAATAAATTTAATAAATATCTATTTTTAGCTTATTATAGATCAGCCATTTTATATTTGTCTGTCTGGATATCTTCATAATAAATTTTGAAACATTGGTAGATTTTTTGAAATTCAAATAAGTAACATTAAATTTTGTTCGTTATTGGAGTTTGATTTTGTACTTTTTAATCTTCAACCATTTAAAAACATCAAATATTTAAAAGTAAGCAATTCTTTCTTTCCAGAATTTTGTGGCAAGATTATAATACAATAATAGTTCCTATTATGTTCTGTTCTGTTATGATAAGTATTATAAATTCTTATAATACTTATCATAATATATCCCTTAAATATCCTTTAAGGCAGGGGTTCCCAAAGTGCGGCCCTCAAACCCTAGAAATGCGGCCCGCGATGTCAGATCATCCACCATCTTGAATTCATAGAGATAATTTATATTTTTACAAAAAAAAAAATAAATAAATTTTATCATATAATTAAAAATTATTCAGTTAAAAAAATACATGTATAAGTGCAATAAATTTTATCATATTATAATTAAAAATTATTCAGTTAAGGTCTCGGCATTCCTGCTGAACCGCTCTTCCGATCTGTTCAGTTAAAAATAATACATATATAAGTGCTTCCAAATATGTTTTCATTATTTGGAAGCACATATATGCGAGAAAACTTTCTCAATCACGAGTATTAATAAGTCCAAATTAAAATCAAAATTAACTGATGAAATTTTACAAGCGATGTTAAGATACATTCAACCAAATTACAACCAAGACTCAATAATAATATTAAAAAGAGCAACAACTGCACAAGTTACACACTTCAGATTGATGAATTTATTATTTTATTTTTTTATTTGAAATTATTTAGTTATTTTTTAATTATTTTGAAATATGTTATTTTAAACATTTTATAATAAAAAGTAATTATTGTCATAAATAAAGAATGATTATGCTGTAAAATTAGTATAAATCTTTCCCTTGTATCTAACTTTTATCGATTTGAACATATTTTTCCATAACACTTTGTTTTTTGTTTGGCCCGTCAAATATTTTGGAATTTACAATTTGGCCCACCTAGGAAAAGCTTTGGGAACCCCTGCTTTAAGGGATGGCAAATTTTTTTCAAGCTAAACCTAGAATAAATTAAATTCTAATAATAAAATTTGAATAATAAAACTTCTCTATACTACAAACTTCCATTTATAGTTTGGTTTCCCATTTTATATCACATTTCCTCTAACTAAAGATTGTTAATCAGCAAACTGTTCTAGAAATAATCCTGACCACCCACTCGTTAAACATCAAGTAAATGGTATGATTCAGCAGGCCAGATATGTACTCCTCCTATGAAATCTCTAATGCCCAGTTTTAATTCTCATTAAAATTTATTAGCTAACTTTGGGTTAACTTATCCTGCCCATAATAGCAGCAGTTAAGTTGGTTTGCATTTTACAATTTTTAACTGTTAGTTATATATCAACAGATTATGCCACTTTCCATTCTGTCAGAATACTAAGTGACAGTACGAAACAAGCCCTTCCACAGGCTGCCCATCCCAGCAGAGGGGTCAGTCAGATTGTGAAGGATGGGGCTCGACGGTTCAGCCCTGACCTTATGATAAACATTTTCAAGGGGTGGGACCCGATACTCTAACCCGGGTTCTCCGGAGTGGAAAGCTGGTTTCTACATGGCCAATCCAGCTGAATGTTAATTATCTGCTACTTACCGATTATACTGTCGACAATTAGCAGTAATTTTGTAATTTTAGGATGTCATGATATATTTTTTTATTGTAAAATAAGTTACATATTAATGTTTATAATGAAGATAAAATATAAAATAAAAACAAAAATGAATCAAATGTCAAGTCTTGCAAGAATAACGTTAATCAGTGTGAACGGCATGATGCTATGAATTTTGTAGCTGTATGTTTTGAAAGGACCGATTTGAGCTGTTGTCCTTTGATGAACTTTGAAATATTTGTTGCTCTCCTTCGAGTGATTCCAGTTTCGTCTTCGTTTTTATTTAAATTGTACCCTCACCATCTATGTTGTGATTATAAAAGTAAAATCATTATTATTAATGAATTAATCATTATAAATATTCATTTTATATACAATATATCATTATGCTAGACACAATTATATTTACGTTCTGTACGAAAATAATCCAGTGATTAGCTATTATAAAAATATTGAAGAATAAGTTTATTGTTCAACATGGTAAGATGCAGGCAAGGAAATTTGATGTAAGATATGATTCACTGTATGCTAACAAACGACAAACAACATGATTGCACTGTGAGCAATTTGTTTTATTAAAATTTAATTTACATCATTTATCAATTCTACTGCTATGGTGATTAATATATATTGTATAATAACCAAAATGAGATAATTATGCTCAATCATTCATTGTCATTTGCATATCAAGTATTTGTAATACATAATACTAGCAGAGACTCTACAGCCTTGAACATTAAAAAATTATAATTTGAATTAAATTGATAAAAATAATTTATAAGCTATCAAAGTTTTATTTTTCACTTTCTGATAGTTCTTTGAAAGACATGTTATTTGATTAGCAGTTAATTTAATTGATTTGACGTCAATAACTACTAGTTACCATTTAACTGTTGATTGTAAATAGACTGTAGATAAGGTTAACAAGAAATTTAGCGGGATATTGTAAAATCGGGCTTAAGTATGGTTGGAATTGAACCTAATCATTCAGATGAGAAATGGCTGTTTTATTATGTGGAATCTGCCAATTATAAATTTGCTTGTAGACAAGTATTTTCTAGCTTTAAAATTGAGAAAGTTTAAATAGAATTTATGTGAAATTTGAAAATAAAGTAATATACAGTATTTTAGTATTCATATAAAATATTCTCCCAACAATAAAGAAGTATATATATATATATAGTGTGTCCTTGTTTATTTAATGTCATAATTAGGTTTCTGAAAATTGAGACTTTAACTGAAACGACGTTAACCGAAATTAAAATCCCCGTTGACCTAATGTCGATAGGGTTGCATTCCTAGATTTTGATATTAAAAGAGAATATTTGGTAATTTTTCTCATCTAAACTTTTCTATATTGTTCATCCATAGAATGAAATCAAATAAATGTTTGATTTAATTGTAAACTTTTATTATTAAATTTTTGCAAAGCAATTATATATAATATCACAGGTAAAGAAAATTTTCTGATAAAAGATTTTTTAGAATTCTTAAGTGTTATATCCGTAATTAGTTTGTTATAATAATAGTTTTCATTCATTAATCACTGATGACATTCCAGACTTTAATCACAGATTACAAACACTTTTGAACTGTGGAACAGGAACGATGAGTCTGATATGGATCCCTCGTATAAATTTTTCAAGAGTTGGGTTTCTAATTCAATTCAAGTCATTTGATTGGAATTCCAAAGTATTTCCACTACACCAATCCAGCCAAATGTCTATCTGCAATATACTTTAAAATATGCTGTACATAGGCAATATTATATACTTGAGTTGAGTCTGATATGGATCCCTCGTATAAATTTTTCAAGAGTTGGGTTTCTAATTCAATTCGAGTCATTTGATTGGAATTCCAAAGTATTTCCACTACACCAGTCCAGCCAAATGTCTATCTGCAATATACTTTAAAATATGTTGTACATAGGCAATATTATATACTTGAATTAGTGCTCTATAAAATATGGCTGCTATATATAACTACCATAGGTTTTCACCTTGTTTATTTTTTATTATGAAGGAAAACGTAAAAAAATAAGGCTTTTAAAATTTTTAAAATTAGTGCTCTATAAAATATGGCTGCTATATATAACTACCATAGGTTTTCACCTTGTTTACATTTTATTATGAAGGAAAACGTAAAAAAATAAGGCTTTAAAATTTTTAATTTTTTGGTTAACTTTTGCTAGCGATGTACTTAAGTGATTCAATAAGTAAGATAAGACACCACAAGTGTAATATTCGCTATATCATTATAATTTCCCGCCAGGCCGGCCAAAGTTGACCATTGCTTTGCATTTCATTAGATGGCAGAGCTTACGGAAACATGGTCAAACGTTTAAGTTTGTAGTGCGATCTGATTTCTGCGTCTAAAGGGCACATCACTACCTGAAATTCATCGCCAACTTGTTCAGGTATATGGTGCCAATGTTTGTGTGGCGGCCGGATGGCCGAGCGGTAACGCGTTTTCGTGCCACGCAGGATGACCCGGGTCAGGTATCATCTCAAAAATTTTTTCGAGGTTCTAGGCCCGGCCCGGCGATTCCCATCCTTCACCCCTCTACGGATGTAGATGCAGCCCGTGGTTGGAACTAGCCCCGTCTTTTATTAATTCCCTGGTTGGAAAGGGGCATAAATATGCAAAAAAAAAAATTGCACCACGACGACAACACGCGTCAGTTGTTATGGCGCTATCGGTGGGAGATGTAAATATGCAAAAAAAAAAAAAGATTGCACGACGACAACAGTCCACATTCGGCCAACAGCACGCGTCAGTTGTTATGGCGCTACTGGTGGGAGGTACTGGACCATCCTCCCTATAGCCCTGTCTTGGCATCCAGTGGTTTTCATCTGTTCGGACCATTGAAGAGATCCAAACAGACGAAAATCACTGTATACCAACGTTCTATGATACAACGGCGGAAGGTCTTCCCAATAGGGAGAGACCACAAGTGTCACCCGAACCACGAATAATTGTGGACGGGGCAGGACGGATCAATAGATCATCTAGTGACCGTGCCAGCAACTCTAACATCACCTAGGTCTTAAACTTGTATCACTCCTAGTGGAGGGGTGCGCACTCGAAGCGCAGACCACCCCTCAGAACCAGGGGCAGTAGCGCCGAGAGAAATCCCGGGCCTCTACGAACCAGGTTTTGGGCCCTATATATATATAAATTCTTATTGTTAGGAAGCGGCCCGGGCCCTTCAATCTTCTACGAGCCCGGGGAATTTGTCTCTTCTTCTCCGTCCTCTCGGAGCCACTGACCAGGGGTGTCCGACCTTTTGGCTTCCTTGGGCCACATTTGAAGGAAAAAAATTGTCTCTGCCCCTTACATAAAATTTATTAATTCTAACGATTGTAGTTAAGCATAAAAGTTAGTAAATAACGTACAATATATGATATCCACCATGAAAATAAACGAGATGTCATAGCGTAATAATCTTTGACTTCTTTTCTTTCAGAAATTAAAAAAAAAAAAAATCATTAAGTGGGTCAAGAAGTTGTAATCACTGAATAAGAAATATTTTAGAAAATAGGAAATAGGAAATGTAGATAGATATTTAAATAATAAAAACTTCATTAACTTCATTATTTTTATATATATTTTTAGTACAAAAATGAAACAAATTTCTTTTTCTTCCTTAGTGGGATATTTGACAATGATATGCCGAAGTTAAACAAATAAAAACATAAAAATCTCAACTGTTTCAAGGAAGTTTACTATTTTATGTTGAGGAAACAAATTTCTTTTTCTTCCTTAGTGGGATATTTGACAATGATATGCCGAAGTTAAAAAAATAAAAACATAAAAATCTCAACTATTTCAAG
Source organism: Olivierus martensii (assembly GCA_000484575.1). Classification (NCBI taxonomy): domain Eukaryota; kingdom Metazoa; phylum Arthropoda; class Arachnida; order Scorpiones; family Buthidae; genus Olivierus; species Olivierus martensii. The sequence goes on along the minus strand of AYEL01090064.1, from coordinate 4,779 downwards.
GAAGTTTACTATTTTATGTTGGGCCGGGGTTTAGACGCTTGGCACTAATATCATCATTGTTGGCATAGATGCCTTGTGTTACTGTTGGAACAAATGTTTAAAAATGATTGCAGAATATGTGGGGAAAATAATCTTTACAAAGGCTATACTATTGTTTATATGTACGAGTTGAATAAATTTACGCAATAAGATATCTTGTTATTAAAGCAACCTCGTAATAGCAAAAGACAACGTTAACAACCAGTTTTAAATGGATGAACTATTTATTTAATTACAATGCTGTTTCAAGGTTGATTTTAATTAATGGATCTGCATTTAAAACAAAAATCGTTCAAAAATAATTACAGAAAACCTCAAATTCGAATATACACTATTTTTAAATAGCTAAAAGTTCATGATTATTTTGATGGACCATCAAGATCAACTTAATTCTTTAATCACTTCCTAAATTTCATAAAAATCCAATAATTCCTTCAATATTATTAAATAGCTTAGAAGTTTTACTGTTCATTTTAAATTTTAATTGTTTGGTTAAATATAAGTCGTCAAGATTATCGTTAATGTCTGAATTATGCCTATAGAATTTCACGAAATCAATTAAGTCAAAGGATTAATGGAACAGCCAGCAATTTTCACCTATAAAATGTTTGACAAAATACAAGAAAATGAACAAATCTAAAAGAGGAGAAACATTGGATACTGGTATTATTATAAATCAGAAAATACAAAAGACCTAGTGTGATTATTTTTCTGGCTAGAATATCGTTTCTTATAAAGAACTATAGTATTGGAATTATCTCGAGAACTATCTAGACTAGTTGTTGCAGCATAAAGGTGACCTTAATATCACTAAATTTTGTGAGAATCTAATTCAAAAATACAGTAAGACCCCTTTTAACGCGGGGGATACGTTCCAAGAAAACAGAGCGCTAAATGAAACAGCATTAAACGAGGTTATTTTAATGTAAATAATGAGGATAGGTGAAACAGGACAGTGAATCAAAAATATATACATAGCATTTCTTTTTAATTTTATTTTGTAACATGTATTATTACTATTGTATTACATTAATTATTGACATTTTTTATTGCTAATATCTATTTTGTAACATGTATTATTACTATTGTATTACATTAATTATAGACATTGTAACATGTATTATTACTATTGTATTACATTAATTATAGACATTTTATTATTGAACATGTATTATTATTATTGTATTACATTAATATACTCTTCCGATCTAACATGTATTATTGCTATTGTATTACATTAATTATAGATTTTTTTTATTGCTAATATCGATTTGTATTCATAAATCATTCGTGAAAAATTCTTAAAATTAGAAAATAAAAATTTTTAAAAACAAAAAGCAGTAATCAGATTGCAATACGCTATAAACAATAAAAAAATATTGATAAAAGAATAATGTTCTAACTTCAAGAAATTATAGTTTGAAGTGGCAGGCATTCAAATTAAAACTAAAATGGGATAATTGTTATTTTTATTACTGTAAAATAATAATAATGACCGATCATAGATATGAACTCTGACCGCAGCAGACTTTCATATGTACTGTACTGCACTGATATCAAACGCACTGTGAAATGGCATAGGGTGTATCGATGCAACAAATTCGTGCCATTTCAGATTTATGTGAGTATAATTTTTGAAAAACCACGCCAAAGTGAATCAATAAAAATATAGAATTCGAAAAAACGCGTTATATTGAAACAGCGTTAAGCGGGGTCTTACTGTAAGTGAGAGAGAGAAATACAAGACGGTGATATCAGATCGCCTCAGTCTACTTTTAGAATAAGAGAGAGTATATCGCCGTCAAACCGGAACTATATTATCTAAATACTAACTAAACTTCTTTTATGCCATTTACCAACTGAAAGTCACTAAGCACGAGTAAGTCGACCGAATTCCGCATGGAAACGCTGAATTCGGCTGACTTTCTGGAAGACCCGGGTTCGATTTTTGGGTCTCACCTATAGTCCCACCTCTTAGAAATATTTATCATGGGATCCGGGCCCGGCGACGATCCCTATCTTCCACAATCCGGCTGACTTCTCTGCAAGAATGGACAGTTGTGAAAAGAATTATTTTGCCCCGCTATTTAGTACTCTATCTGAGTTGAAAGTAGTGATATTTGTTACCAAAAAAAACCGAAAGCATAGATGTATTACTTATTAGTACTGGATAGACTGCGCTAGTAGTAAAGTTATCAAAGCGAAGCTACTGACCGGAAGCAAAAACGAAACCGCTGGAAACATTGCCGGAGTCAACGTTCGCTGCGTTGTTAGCTGAATACATTATTTCTTACTATTCGTGGTATACTGTTTTCTGCGTTATTGGTATATAGTGTTTAGCATTTGGATGTAAGAATAAGCAAATATGAGGTGTTAGAAGGTAGGAAATACTTTTCAAAGGTGTGAAAATATTTGGCAATATTCTGCTTTCACTGCTAAAAATTTGAAATTGATGCTGATGTTGTATTCATAACAACTGTGTCGATTTAATTTTGATTAAAAATATGTAATTTTTTAAGATTGAAACAAATTCTAAGTTTAAACATTAGAAATATTCAATAAGAATAAATTCATATATCAATTTCATTGCATTGTGGCAGGTCAAGTAAAATGTTGCCTTATATATTATTTGATATTAATAGTGTAATTATGCCATTGTTTGTTGTCTGATTATAATCTTTGTCAAAAAATAAATAAAATTTTATTCATTCCATTTGTGTTTGTTATTTTTTCATAATTTAACATTTTTTAGCAAAAAATACATGTATTAATGGTATTTTTTGGTCGGCCGGATTGGCCGCGTGGAAACGCTTCGGTTTTCCACTCTGGAGGACCCGGGTTCGAGTCTCGGGTCCCACCCCTTGAAAATATTTATCATGGGGTCCGAGCCCGGCCGTCGATTCCCGTCCTCCACAATCCGGCTGACCCCTCCGCAGGGGTGGGTACCTGTGGAAAAGTTTGTTTCGCCCCGTCACTTAGTATTCTCCCTGAATGGAAAGTGGCGATATCTGTTAACAAAAAAAATGGTATTTTTAACAATTCACCCTCGATAGCCTTTAAATCTATTTTCCTTTCTCAAAACATTAAACGATTATGAAAATGCGAAAATTGGAGTATTTTGAGCACCTCATTCGAAATTATTGAAATAATAAAATGGTTTAATATTCCATATTAGAACAGATCCTAATAGTTAATAAAAAGGGTATTGTACTCTAACTATTAGGATCTGTTCATCGCATTTATTTAAATAAATGGGCTACATCTGCGGTACTAATATACATAATAAGCTACCTAATTTATTGAGAATCTTCTTCAGATATATTATCAACTTTCGTTTTTTAAAAATAGTGCCAGGTCTCATCTCCCAAACATGTTCTAATCAACTTTCATCAGTTCTGTTGTCATCCATGCATTGTTTTGTGCTGGAATTATAACACCCTTAGGAAAATTTTCCTTGGGTATAGTTTTTTGTATAAATAATAAAAGGTAGCAATTTATTTCCATCAGCAGTTATAAACAGCATTACAGTAATTTGTGATTTTTCTTATAATTAAAATATGGTCAAATACGACATGATTCTACACAGCTACTATCAAACAACAACTAGATTAAATCAGAAAAATACGAACGGGGAACCACCGAATAAACTGTTATCAACAGTCGTAATACTATGTGCATGTGTAGAGCATAAAACAAAACCCGATTGTTGGGGAGTGGGAGATTGGAAGAAATAAGATGCTGTTAAGCTACACCCAAATTTTATGTCTTAAAAATTTGAATAAAAAGTGCGGCTTAAATTTGAAGTAATACAGTAATAATTGTATATTGGTTTTATTGGGTTTTCCTAGATTTCCTATATATTCAACTTCTATAAATTCAGCTTTATATAAAATATTTTACAAATTTTTTTAGATAGAGAGCATAAACATCTACTATATTTGTAAAATTAAAACCTATAACATGTTAGAAACCTATAACATGTTACAATATTTAGAAATTCATATTATTTGATTTATTTATGTTTTGTGTATTGTTTGTTGATTTCAAGTAACATATTATTGATACAATATTGTTCCAGTTAGTTTTGACTTCTTTCAGTCAAGGAAGTAGTATGGCAGAATAATTTGTAAAAAAATTTCTTCTGACTCATGCAAAATTCAGTTTATGTAAAAATATTCAATCCCAATTATTTGCATAATCAAGTAACATATTATTGATACAATATTGTTCCAGTTAGTTTTGACTTCTTTCAGTCAAGAAGTAGTATGGCAGAATAATTTGTAAAAAAATTTCTTCTGACTCGTGCAAAATTCAGTTTATGTAAAAATATTCAATCCCAATTATTTGCATGAACCAAGGAATATATGTATTATTGGTAAAAAACTTACATGATAAAACACAATGTTGCATTAAAATAAATTTAGCTTACTATATAAAAAGCAAGATTAAATTTTTTTAAGTTTCCAAGAATTAATATCTTTAGCTAGGGACATACTCAAGTAAATGATTAATGGGTGAGTGTTAATGACAAATTTGAAAATTGAGATTTCAGTTAAATAAAATTTGTCGACTAAGTATTCAACTAAATAAAATTTGCTGACTGAGCATTCAATTAATTAAAATGTATTATATGATAACAACAATTGTTTCTTTTATATATAAAAATATAAAGATTTTTTAATCTTAATTTTCATTGAATAGTCAAGAAGAAAATTTCAAAAAGATTTTTCATACAATTCA